>CM065477.1:31930407-31999090 GCA_032872505.1 Leptopilina syphax | reverse complement strand
TTAAATGTAATTGGAACATAAAATTTATATTAATCAAGTGGAAATGTATGTTATCTTAGTTTTAGAAATTGTTTCTCTTTTTCAATTTTTTATATAATAAAGATTTGCGTAATAAATTTCTAAAATTTCAATGATATATTTTCAAAGAGAATTAAATTACAACTGTTTTTGACTTTACTAATTGTGTGAAATATAAAGTCATTTTTTGTTTAAATATTGTAAATAGTAATTAATTTGAAATAAGTTAACTTGCGATTGGATTTATTTTACTTTGGGTCTTAACTCTATTTCTATACATTAGATAAATTTTTGATAAATAGTTTTTGTTGTAAATGTCGATATTATTATTTAAGTACGAATTTGAGTTTTAATAAATGTTGGTACAAAGTAAACGCAGGGTCTTCGAAATGAGACTGGATGGGGATTTATATAGTAGTAAAGTTGTTAAAAAAATATTCATTTTAATTTGTCAAATAGCAAAGATGGAAATCTTGTTTATAATTATATAAACTATTAATAACAATATAAAATGTTTTAATTAGTGCGTTATAACTTATCGATTTAATTTTTTTATAAATAAATAAAGCCGGTCTTCCCCCAGTACTTCGCCAATAATGTGAAGACAGTAATGGTTCAATATTGACTCTCAGTGCTGAGAAAAAATTTGTAGCTGCACTGAGAAATTAAATAATAGTAAATGAAAAAAATCAATAAAATATAAATAAACGCATACTAAAATACAATTTAAAATTACTAAATGCAATTATTCAAGTTTTTCTTTTACAATAACTAATTTAAATTGTTAAAATTAATATTAGGATAATCTTAAATTCTACTATTTAGTGTAAAATGAAAATAATAATAAAAAATAGAGTCATTTGGGGTAAATGTAAACGGAATATCTATTTTTCACGAAAAACTTTAGTTTTTTTTTGTTAAAAGGTAAAACGGACGGATTTCTTTTGCATGAACTTGTTACTTTACTTCCCTAGAAAAATTTTATGAGGTACAAAAAAATATTGATGCACCTGAATCGCCTAAATCTGACTGTTTACATTTACCCCGAGATATTAAAATTTTCCTAAAATTCGGGGTAATTGTAAACACCACTGTAGTTAAGCGAGGTTTAAGAAACAAGTTATTTCAAGTATACTACTGTTTTAAGGAATGGAAAAACTGAAAAAAATTCTTCGTAGATGTATAGTAAATCAGCCAGTTGACTGATAATAATGTATCATATAAAATAAACCATCAACCATTACAAAATTAGTAATGTAAAAACTTGAATAACTTGAACAAATTTTAATAGATTTTCATTTAACTTTTTAAAAAGAAGTTTTTAAGGTTGCTGAATAAGAATCTAAAATCGAATTTTTAAATTTCAAAATGGTGGATCCAATATGGCGGATGAACCTAAAAATAATATTTTTAAAAATTGATCAAATTTGCTTGAATTTGGCTACTAGGGGGTTTTTGAGGTCGCTGAATACAAATTTGACGTTAAATTTTAAATTTTCAAAATGGCGGATCCAAGATGGCGGATGAACCTAAAAATATTTTTAAAAATTAATCAAATTTAAAATTTTTTTTTAAAGAAGACCTATATTCCTTTTCTATGTAATTTTACATTGCCAAAGTAATAGCATTATGAAATAAAAGCAAATTTATTCAATTGTTTTCTTTTAAAATGTAGTTGAAATTCTGTTTACATTTACCCCGAGTTTTCGAATTCTCGGGGTAAATGTAAACAGTTAATTATTTATTAACTAAATTGACGAAAATCAAAAATCAAAGTCAATTTTTGTTAGGGCATTAATAAAGAAGAAATACATATTTTTGTTTGATTTTTAAATTATTTTTTTATGCAAATGCGAGACAAAATACTGAAACAGTAAAACTTTGATTTTCAATATTTTTTGCATTAAAAGATAACTTACACTATGGCATTGCCAATTGTCAAAATATTGGCAATACTCATAACATCTTGTAGGTGAGCTGAAGTAAAAATATTGACGTCGTACTTATTTTTAAATTTGTAAAAGCTGAAACATCTACTATTTACATTTACCCCACATAACCCTGCTAAAGAATTCGAAACATAATTTTTGCAAAATTCGCAAATATTAAAAAAGAGTATAAAAATTAATACATTGTAGTTTTCGGAAATTAATTAATATTAATTTTTATCATTTTTCTGAAAAAATTTGGTTTTTCTGGAATATTATTAATTAGGTCAAAATCTCGATATATATTTCAGGAAATTTCAATACATTTTGTATTTTTTAAAATATGACGCTGCTTTAGGGAGTTTTTACGGGTCTTCTTTTTGACCTTCAGGTTAAAAGTCAAAATTGAACTGTTTTTACATGGAGTTATCATAAAATCGATACTTCAGTGTGATACAGTCCTATCTTCTGGTAAAACTTAGAACAGTACACTGCTTTATATCGTTCTGTCAAAAAGTAGGGTTAATGTCTTAGCTGTTTTATAAATGCATTTAAGTGGCTATATTTTTGGCAAGTTTTGACGTGTAGGTCAAAACTGCCCTTAAAGTTAACGTAAATTTTGAGGGAAGAGCATAGCACATGTAGTTTTATTTTCAAGATGTGTCCGGTAAGTCAAAACAAATAAATTTATAATTACTTTTTCCCAAAATTTTGATTGTCTGATAGCGTCCGGGTGGACCTGCTACTACTTAAAAATTAAAATAAAATTTTCTATTATTTAAGATTGTGTAAATCTGAGTCCCTACTAGAACTCAGGTAATTTTCAGATGATTAGAATTATTGAATTTGGAAGTAATACATTTTTAATGTCTTTTTTACCAAATTTTGATTGTCTGACAGCGTTCGGGTGAACCTGCTGCTACTTAAAAATTAAAATAAAATTTTCCATTCTTTAGGATTGTGTAGGGCTGAGTCTCTACTAAAACTCAGGTAATTTTCAGATAATTAGAATTATTAAAATTGGAAGAAATAAATTTTTAATTACATTTTCCCTCATGTTTTGGCTACCTGCTATGCAACAAGCCATTTAACAAAAAAAATTACTTTTTCCCAAATTTTTGATTATCTGATAGCGTCCGGGTGGACCTGCTACTACTTAAAAATTAAAATAAAATTTTCTATTCTTTAAAAAACTCGGTTTTTAGTGTCGCTAATTACGAATCTGCAGTTAGTTTTTCAAAATTCAAAATGGCGGATCCAATATAATGGATTAAAGTTTTTTGCAGTGTTTCATTAAAAAATTAATATCTCGGAACAGAATAAACGAATCGTTATCAAATTTGGTATGTATACTCAGAATCTTATGAGTATTAACATATGAAAGACAAAAAAATGATATTTCAACGAAAAAAATTATTTTTTTTTATAATTTTGAACAACTTTAATTTTCTAAGCTAAAAAAATTAACAAATAAATAGCTCTCCTGTTTGTAGTAGAACAAAATTTGTTTCTTTTCTACTGACTTTAGAATTACGTTACTATTAACAGCTGTACCTAATTATTGTTAAAAAAATATTATTTATTAATGTTATAAACAAATTAACTTAACAAATGAATTGTTCATTTGTTTATAGTCGAAATGGCATCGTTTTTTTCTAATCGTTCTAAACTTATGTTACCAATAATATTTTCATAGACATTTTTTAAAGCCATTTTTTCTATAATCAAGTAAAGAGTTTATTTTAAGTTATAGTACTTTATAATACGAGTTCGAGAAAGCGGAGTTTATAGAAGGGCGACGTTAGCGCCACGAATCGGAAACGAGTGGTGACTGTTGCACGAGCTGACGATGAGGGGCGCAATAACGTCGCTCTTCTATAAACTCAGCTTTCGAGAACGAGTGTCATATACTACTTTATATAATAAATGCATAAAAAGTCATAGAAATTGTACGTATATACAAGGAAGGACACAAACAAGTGCACTGTTATACTATCAAATCCTCATAAACGTCTGGTCGCGCGGGGGGGTCAGGGGGTCTCCCCCTGACGGGGTCCAGGGGCAGAGCCCCGGCCAGGGGGTTCGGGGGGCGGAGCCCCCCGACTACAAAAAAAACCAACTTCAAATAATAATAATTTATGACATTTCAAAGAACGGCATTTTCTAATACATCAAGAGACCGGACGCGTCGGGGGGCGAAGCCCCCCGAAACCTAGTCGGGTACTTAGACGTATCAATAAAAAGTGTGATAATAGAATAAAAACAGAATTTTTCACGCGATCGATTTCATCAAGAAGGTTAGAAACTCTCAGAAAATGGCGCGAGTCGTGTAGACTTTTTTACCGACATGCATTCTAATTTGATTTTCTTCTCACAGATGGCGCATTTTTAGTTGTGCTTCCGCTGCTTGCTTTAAATAGCAAGTCACTACAACGTTTCTGATTGGCTGTTAAATGAAAACTGTGAAATAAAAGTGTGAAATAAAGTAAAAGGTGTGAAATAAAGAGACTAGGAACAATATACGCATGCGCGGAAATATTTATATGATCGTTCGCTATAAAACGCCCTTTCTCGCACATTTTCCTTGCACTAGAAGTGGGACTTTTTATGCATGTATTATATAAACTTTATTTGTTTATATCATAAACAAATAAAAAACTATGAAAAATGTCCATAAATATTATTGGTAACATAATTTTAGAACGATTAGAAAAAAAGATGCCATGTCGATTATAAACAAATGAATAATTCATTTTTTAAGTTAATTTGTTTATAACATTAATAAATAATATTTTTTTAACAATAATTATGTACAGCTGCTAATAGTGACGCAATTCTAAAGTCAGTAGAAAAGAAACAAATTTTGTTCTACTACAAACAAGCGAGCTATTTATTTGTTAATTTAGCTTAAAAAATTAAAAGTTGTTCAAAATTATAAAAAAAAATTTTTTATTGTCGAAATATCATTTTTTGTCTTTTATATGTTAGGCTAATTCTAAAAAAATGTCGAAAATGGCTTTTCCAAGTTGATCAATTTTTTTTAACTCATTATTGAATTTTTTTTCACAAACCGTATAGTTTATGCCTTATTTGATTAACTAATTAATTTGACACTAACTTTTTTGAGTTTAAATTGAATATAAAGATGAACAATTTTTTCTGAAAATTAAGGTATAACAGAGTCGTGAGGGAATAATTTTTAATATGATTCCACAATAATTAAAAACTCTGTGAAGCGCCAATTATTCTTTTATTGTAAAACAATAATAATTTAATAAATTTATAATGTAACAATTTAATTGTTACGAACAAAACACAGTGATTTATAAAAGTAATATTAAATAATTTAAATGACAAACTTTGATTTCTATAATCAGTCTAAAATTTTACTTATGTTTTTAAATTGTTAAGATAAGGATATATTTTCATATTAAAAATCTACGTCGTAGAATAATAATGAAAGAGAATTTAATGTACTTTTCAAGTTGTTTTAAGAGAAACGAGAGAAAATGTATTAAAACTAATTTGAAACACTTATAAATATTAATTAAAGTTCATTTATTGAAATAACGTTGCGAACCGGTTGAGGTTTTGATGATTTTAATTAACGAATTTATAATTTTTTTAACAGAAAAGTAAGACAAAAATGTATAAAAATGATAAACAGAATCTTCATTACTTACTAAACAACAAATTTCTGAAAAATATTTGATTTTTTAAGTGCACAAAGTAGCCCCATAGAATCCTGGTTTTTCAGTTTTTTCCACTTTTCTCTTAAAATAGTCAATAAAAAGTTAGCGCATTGCGTATGTATCATCACAATACAATTGACAACAAATATCCAGCTCAGTTAATGAGACACATTAAAAGTCTAGAAGATCTGGTATAATTTTTCCGAACTTTCAAAATTTTTGACACAATTTTTCCGTTTTTAGAAATTTTTTTGCAAACTGACAAAAAATTAAATAATAACATTTATTGATCTCTATTGTCATGTAATCAAACTTTAAATTAACAAAATAATTCATTTTAATAATTATATTCATTAAAAACCTCGCGTTTACAAAATAGCCCCAGTTGACGGTACTGAAATAAATAAAGCAAATATAAATATTTTACACCCTGAAAAAATGATATTGTCAATTCCGACATACGAGTATGGTTAGAACGTATAACTAAAACAGCAATACTGTATGTCAGTCCTATATCCACCAATATAATATGTGAGAATTGGCTATATTTATGGCAGTATCATAAATATATTTTTTTCAGTGCACTTATTAAGAAACACATCATTCCCTCACAAGGATCATTCCCTCATCAAAAAATATAATGAGGAAATGATGATGAGGGAATGACGAAACGAAACAAAATGACCATAATCTTAAAAACATAACCTTACTTTCTTATGTACGAAGAAAAGAACGATATTACTACTTGAACCACATGCAAAGATACTATGATTATTAAATAAAAAAGTGCTTAGCGTTATAGAACGCAAATAAGGGAATGACGTTAAAAAATGTAACATTTAACAAACTTATTGACAAATTAGTTTTAACAAAACATCCTTTCTACAACCATTCACTCTAGTGAATGTTGTCAATGTCAATGTTGACAACTTTAAAAAAAATTAAAACAGGGCTTCGTAGGTCTTTAAATTTTGCTCCAATCACACTGTTTTAAAACGGTGAGGGAATGATAAGTTTTTCAAAGACAAATTTTGAAGTATAATTAAAAATATTTCCATTGGCTTTTTTTAAATTACAAACTTATGTAGTTACAGTCGATACTATCTTATATAAGTGAAAAATAAGATAACCAACAATTTGTAAGGAATTTTACGTTTTGAGTCAATAATTCTCTTCAAATTTAGCAATTAGGACATAGTGAGGGAATGATTTTCAGGGTAATTTCTTGAACATATCTTTTTCGTTTAACATATAAAAAATAAATTTGTTCCATAAATTCGAACATCTGGTACAGTAGTTTTATTAAAAAAAATAACTTTTCATAATTGACGATCCTGATTTACAGAAATCATTAAGGACATCAATTTCGATTTTTTCTTAGAATCAGCCGTTAATACTTATAAGATTTATGCAATATCGAAAAGAAACAATTTTTTTTCTAATATATGAGACGAAAAGCAATCAAAGTCATCACTTATTTGTTATTTGCATTAAAATAATAATAATAAAAAATCGAAATTCTAAAAGTTGCTTCCTCAAGTTTCTTAAAAATTTATTTTTAAGATTTTTGCAAGACACTAAATTTTCAAACGGTTATGGAATCGTTAGAAAATATCCTTTACGATGAAATTTAAACAAACTTTCTACAACGTTAAGAACATTGTTTATTTTATAAATAAACAATTAAATTTGCATTAACAGTTACAAAAATTAAATAATTTAATTTTTTAATTATTTCATTTAAAACTACATCATTTTCTGAGTATATATATCAAATTTTATAACGATTTGTTTATTCTGTTCCGAAATATTAATTTTTTAATAAAACACTGCAAAAAACTTCAATTGTTTATAACTAAATGAAATTTAATTTTTTTTGAAAAATCCTTCTAGACATTTAATTATCTCATAATTATGTTTTATTTTCATATATTACCAAGTAAATACAGTGTACCTCAAAATTTGCTGTTACACTTCAGGAATTTTTACTCAATCACAATTAAATATTATTGAAAATTGACTTCATATTTATCATCAATGACATAGAAAATCATCAAGTTTTCAATTTTAAATAAAACCGATTGTTTTGAAAAAATTCGTCCACAATATTGTATCCGCCATTTTGAATTTTGAAAAACTAACATGCAGATTCGTAATCAGCAACTTGAAAAACCCCTGAGTTATGAGTTTTAAGTGCATCTAATAAAATTTTTAGAATGTTGTCCGCCATATTAGATCCGCCTATTTGAATTTTGAAAAACTAACTGCAGATTCGTAATCAGCGACCCCAAAAACCCTTTTATACAAATTTTTGCTATAATTGGCTGATTTGTTTCATTAATAATTTAATTTGTCCATAAGGGATGTAAATATTTCAAAGGGTAGTTTTAACTCTTAAATTTCATATTGGGCCGATATAAAAAAACACGTGTCAAATATTTTTCGACATAGTATATGTATACCAAGTTTTAAAAAAAATCGATGAGTTTTACTTAAGTAGTGTTACTTGTGAGTCCCTACTAGAACTCCGGTAATTTTCAGATGATTAGAATAAGAAGTCGTTCATAAACTACGTCACACACCTAGGGGTGGGGATGGGGGTGTTAAGCTGTGTGTGACGAAGCGTGAAAAAAAAATTTTTTGCATGTAAAAAATGTGACGAAGGGGGACGGGTCAAACTTAGTCCGAAAAAGCGTGACGTAGTTTGTGAATGACCCCTTATTGAATTTGGAAGTAATAAATTTTGAATGCCTTTTTAACCAAATTTTGATTGTTTGATAGCGTTCGGGTAAGGATACTACTACTTATAAAATATAAATAAAATTTTTTATTCTTTAGGATTCCTCCCTAGGGGTTTTAAGACCTTGCCGTTGGTGGGAGGTTTCTTGAGGGTCTCTTTTCCGGCAGGAAACTACTTCTCGAGACCTTTCGTGGGGACAGAGGGGACGAACTCTTTAAAATGGGTCGGCTGCTCGAGAAACTGAATCTACTATGTTTTGCTGGGCAGTGTCCCAGGGCATGGTGATTTAGAGGGGTTATCGAGAGATACGGGATGAACAAAGGCTTAATCGCGTGTCCATTCCGAAGATTTCCTGCTGGCGGACGAAGCAGAAACCCTTTCATGGTTTCGTTGGCTGAGCCATGGCGATAAACTCGGGTCCATGGATGCATGATATCAGGGCATAACTTAGCTCTCGTAAAGCTCGGGAGCGGTTGTGTTACAGGAGGGGCCCGTCCTTCTGGGCGCCACCTTTCCATGGTGGGGCTCCGAATGGAGGTATCTTAAACAAGACTCTAGGATACCAGGCGACCTCTCAGATGTTATTAGCCTTTTCCTTAAATAGAGGCTCTTTAAGGATAGACCTTCTTTTCCTCTTTTCTCGTGGGACCTTAATGGATACTACAGAAATTAATAAAAATAAAACCACCCACGCGATAGTCGAAGAGCCCTCTACGATGCTATAGCCTTTGTTTAAGAACCTTGAGTATACAAGGTTTGCAAGTGTCTAAATGGCTGTGGGGAGCTAATTAGTTTACCACAGGAACAAGTTTCAAGGGCTTGCTTGATCTATAAAGGTTTAGACGCTTTCCCTCTATTGGAATTAACTACTAGGGCCTTCGCTGTTGTTAAGGCTAAGTACTTGGAAAGAACGGAAATAAAAGAGAGGTTGTAGTAGCTTCTGCTTATTTTCCGGGGTCGGGGGATGACCCCGCACCACCTAGGGAGGTGGAGAAGTTGGTAGATTACTGTCAACGGCAAAGTCTCCCTTTGATAATAGGTTGGATGCCAATGCGCACCATGTCGTATGGGTCAGCACTGACATTAACGGCAGAGGCTGAAGACTTTTAGATTTTCTCATAGATACGGATTTAGAAATTTTAAATCAGGGTAATTAGCCAACTTTCGTTACTGTTAACAGAAAAGGAGTGTTGGATATTACGATCTGCTCCAAGTCTGTGTAGAGTGGTGTAAGAGACTGGAGGGTGTCTGATGAATATTCTCTTTCGGACCACAGACTTATGACATTCAGAATGGAATCGAAAGATTGGGAACATAAATGGGGACGTTATCCTAGGAGTACTGATTGGGCTTCATATATTGAGGACCGTAAGGTCTCCATGGAGTGCTTCCCCACCTTTTATGAAACATATAAAAAATTACAACTCGCAGCGGAATATCTGCGAGATTCGATTATCTGCTCTTTTGAAAGAAGCTGTGTAGCCAAAAAAGTGGACTCCAACAGGAGTAGTAAATGGTGGAACTCCTGTTTGGAAAGACATAGGCAAACAGTAAGAAAGCTTTTTAATAAACCCAAGAAACGTAAAAATCAGCAAGCATGGGATGAATATCACGCCGCTCGTAATTCATACGAGAAAGAGGTAGAGAAGGCACGGGATATCAGCTGGAGGAGCTTTTGCAAGGGAATCGAAAGAGTACCAGAAGCATCAAGACTCCATAAGGTACCAGCTAGAGCCTCAATGGCCAAACTAACAAAAAAGAGAGTGTCTAAAGTGTCTGATGGAAGTAAACTTCCTGGGCATTAGAGAAAAGTTGGAGAATAACTATGGCGTGGGACCTAGAAGGGACCGAGAAAATCGGGAACACTGGAAACTAGCAACCAAAGTTGTAACTCCGGAAGGGATTGATTGAACATTGCTGAATCAATTCCATCAATCTCATCTCAATCAATGAGCAATAGGCACTTTCAAACCATTTAAAGCCTCAGGAGGGACGGTATATATCTAGTTCTTTTGCAAAAGGGATTGGAATGTATTAGACTACTCCTGTGTAAAATTATGAGACCGTGTATAGCTCTTGGTTACACATCGGAGTCTTGTAAAAAGACAAGGGTTGCCTTTATTCCGAAGGCCGGTCGGTCAAGGTATACTGCTGCAAAGGACTTCAGACCAATCAGTCTAACTTCTTTTATATTAAAGGCGTTAGAAAAAATGGTGGATAATTTTATCAGACAGGAATGTCTTAGGGATTATCCTCTACACCAGGGACAACATGCTTATAGAGCAGATTTTTTAGTAGAAACAGTCCTCTATTCTGCAGTAGGTAGAATAGAGGGACAAATTAGCAGTGATATCAATGCGGTTGGTACGTTTCTTGATATTAAAGGTGCCTTCCCTAACACCTCTAGCAAAGTTAAAGAAGCGAGGTGTGCCCGAGCCGCTAATTAAGTAGATCGACAACATGCTTCGCGAAATGGCCCTTGAAGCGGAGCATGGTGAGGCTAGGGTAACAGGCCTTGTCTCAAAAGGGTGCCCACAAGGAGGAGTTCTCTCTCTTTTATTGTGGCCCTTAGTGTCAGATGAGTTAATTAGAAACCTCAATAGCCAGGGATATTATACGCAAAGTTATGCGGATAATTTCCTTATAATTATTTATAAGAGGACACTCAATTAAGACCCTCTTAGAACTTACGGAACGTGCACTTACGATTGCCAAGGATTGGTGCAATCTAACTGGACCCAGAAAAAAAGAATATAGTAGTTTTCACAATAAAATATAAGGTACCGAGTTTGAAGAAACCGATATTTTATGGAAAAGAAGTTTCTTTTTCCAAAGCGGCTGAGTATCTGGGAGTTATCCTGGATAAAAATCTGAGTTGGAAGGAACATTTTGAATATCAGTATAGAAGGTCATCGTGGGGACTAGGGCCTAATATGGTCAACTGGCTCTATCAGATGATTTTAAATCCCAGGGTTCTTCACGCGGTGGTTGTTTGGTGGTCCAGGACTCAACTGATAGTTGAATGGAAACTGGACCAACCGCAAGCAATGATTTTCAGGGGTATTACGGGGGATATGAGGACCACGCTAACAGCTGCGTTGAGATTCATGTTAGCCGAAGTACTTCTGCATATTGCTGAGGTGAAAAAAGCGGCTCTCACTATGAGCAGGTTAACCGCGTAGGGAAGGTGAAAGTTTGGTGGTAAACACACCAACCTTTCAGGCTCAATTCTATCAATCCCAGAATTAAGTATGGTGCAAGGTAGAATGATCAAGAGGGTGAAATTTAAACCCCGCTTTAAGATTATTACACCTTCCAGAACGGACTGGAAGAAAGGTTTTCCACTTGGGGACGAAGTCTGGTATTCAAACGGCTCCAAGATGGACTGCGGTGCAAACTTCGGAATCTAACGAAAAACTGGCTGCATTAAAATGGCTGAGTCACTAGGACAATATGCCGCGGTCTGGCAGGCCAAGATCTGTGCGATTTTAACTTGCGCCAAAATGTCCATTCAAAACGGAACAAACGGCAAGAGGATTAGTATTTGTGTGGATAGTCAGGTAACTTAGGGACTCTGAAAAGTCCTACAATAGAATCAAAACTCGTCTGGGAATGCCGTAGCGTACTAGATGAGTTAGGTTCAGTAAATAAACTTTCATTGATTTGGATGCCGGGTCAATCGTGAATCAAGGGTAATGAAAGAGTAGACGGCATTTATAGGTCCTGAACCAGCAGTGGCAATAATTCCGTGCTTGGTAAAGGGAGTCAAAGAAAGCAATTATTGACCCTAAGCAGGTGAGCAACTTATCGATAGAAAAGATACTGAACTTCTGGAGAAGAACAGGACTCTAAAGGGGTTGCTTTAAACGAGCAAGCTGGAGTCTGGTACAATAGGTTTTTTAATGTAGGTGCTTACTTTCCCCTCTTTAGGAAAATCCAGCTCGATTTCGGTTGTTAGATTAGATTCTTTAGGATTGTGTAGGGCTGAAGAAGTCACGTAATTTTCATATGATTAGAATTATTAAAATTGGAAGAAATACATTTTTAATTACTTTTTCCTTAGTGTTTTGGCTACCTGATATGCAACAAACCATGTAACAAAGAAAAAATTACTTTTTCACCAAATTTTGATTCTCTGACAGCGTTTAAGTGAGTGTGCTATTACTTAAAAACTGAAATCAAATTTTATATTCTTTAGAATTGTGTAGGGATCAGTTTCTACTAGAACTTAGGTCATTTTTAGACGATTCAATAATAATAAAGATAAAATCTTAATCAAATATTTATTTTAAACCTTAAGTTCACTTGAAATAATGCAAAAAAAAATTCAAAAAAAAATTTTTTTAATGTTTAATTGCTAAAAATTAAAAAAAAAAATTTTCACTTCTTTTGAAAAATTTTCAAATTGATACAATTTTTGAAGAAATCATCACATTTAAAATCTACAAATGTCATTGGAAAGCATTTTTTGTCACCTTTTAAACGATTTTTTGAAAATTGCTCTACGATAATTTTTAAGAAAGATATAATCATTTGTTTATAAAAATAGCCTATTTTTTCAATTGTTGGTAACTTGAGAACATTTGATTTTTGAAAAAAATTGTTAAGGAAAAAAATGTGCCTCTTTGTGCGTAGAATTAGAAAAAAAAATATTTAAACAATAAAAAAAAATTTTTTTTAATATTTTTTCCTTCTGTATATATTTTTAAGACGAATAACATATACTTATCAATACAAATCTAAAATTTTTAAAATGCATAACAGAATTCATAGCCATTAATCGGATCTGAGTAAAATTTTTTTTTTTAATGTTTAAAAGAGTTATTACATTTTAATTTTAGCACCGTTTTAGTGAAGATGTAAATAAAAAAATTAAATATTTTGCGGTTTTGTTATTCTGGGACGGATGCTCCATTATTCATTCGTATTACTCACTACTACGGCAGTAGGTGGGGGTTGAGTGACAATAATGTAAATGAGTTGAATTAATATAGTTTATTTATTATTTTATGAAATTGTAATATACATATTTAAATCTCTCTCAACACGCCACAATTCTCCTTGTGTACTTATTTCAATAAAGGTATTCTTGAGAGGTTAGTCGCTTCACCGCACAGCAGCTCGTGTCCAGGTATTCGTGCGATTCCTCCTCCCTTTACCTCTACACGGTATTCACCCACCGGGCGCCACAGTCTGTAGCGCATTGACAGAGAACAATAAATGAGAATAAACTTAGAAGGACGAAGCCAAGGTATCAATAATAATTTAACACTAACAATAAAATTACAAACAATTAATTAGTACATACATAATAGTCAAACACACAATCGTTATCAATTGATGGCACTAAACACTTGGCAACACGTGAAGGGCCCGAACAGTGTCACGTTTAACACTGACCCAGCTCAACCCGGTCATTGCCCTTTTCCCTCTCCCGTCTTCACTTTCTGTCGATCAATAATTTAGTTCTTGATGCCCTTAGCTCGCCAACAGGTTTAGTGTGAAAAGAAGAAAAAAATTACTACTACAAATTAAGTAAATGTAATTTTTAAGCATAGTTTGTTAATTGCATTTGTTTATTGGAATAAAAACTATAATTTTTATTAAGAAAGTAAGAAACTATTTTAAAAATGCGCAATTTACTGACCAATCACTGGTTAGAGTGATTTAAAATAAAATTAGCAAAACTTAATTTTTGACCAAAACTAAATTCTCATGTGATGAGACTGAAAAAACACTGATTTATTAAAACTGATTATAAAAACTAAGCGGCTGATAACTTTTCAAGACCCTTTGGAGATTTTACTCTGCTTTCATCTCAACATAGCCCAGTCTTAACTCAAAAATATTATTTTAAATTTGTTCCACTGTGTATTGTGTATCCACTGTGTATTTCAAAAATCAACAATGTCAAAGGCACAATTGTAAAAAGTCAAATAACTAAAAAAATGTTATCCGATTTGTATCTTGTAACGATTTTTACTACTTCAGAATATAAATAAAAACCGCGACAATAAAAATTACAAAAATATGCAAAATAATAAAATAAAAGATTTTGAATAAATAAATAGAATGACAAAATCACATAAAATATACAAAATAAATGGTAGAAATAAATATACAATCAATTCACATAAAGAAATATAAAATATATTTCTGTCAAATCACAATAAAAAAGGGGGCCTGACGTTAGGAATAAAACTACAAAATATACAAAAAATAAACTGTAAATAAATTGAATACATACACACATACAAAATAAAAATATATAAAGAAAATGTTTACGATAAAATAAAATCACAATAGAATAATAATAAATTAAAAACGAGACAAATAAAATAAGAAATTCACAATTCGCCGCACGACTATTTTCACTCTCTCATTAAATCCGTCAGAAATAATTATAAAAAAATCATCTCCTTAACTCATTCATTCTCATTTCATACAGATAAATTTTCTTTGGTATTAATCGAACTTTCTGGAAACTCGTACGAACTCTCAACAGTAGTCCTAACGAGAGAAAGTCCAGGCTTTGTGAGTGGTTCCGACTTCCAAGTTCCAAATTTCAAAGGATTAGATTATTGAGTATCATCTTAATGATCTTTAAAATTCCCAACGGATACAAACGGCCACACTTTATTTTTAAACATAAAAAGTAAATATTTTACAAACAAAAAAAATAAACTAAAATTTAAACAATTTGAATTTAAAGAATAAAACTACCTTCCGTGTCCTCCTTTTCCGTTTCTTCTATAAATAAAAAACAATTTTTGAAAAAATTAAATATTAATTTTTTTAAACTAAGCAGTCTCGTTTAGTGTGATATCAGTAGCTGCTTTATTGCGTTTATAGAAGTGTTTTCTGAATAGTCGTGTCTTTTCGGTTTTATACCATCGGCCCTAGGCAACTAGCGTCGAACGCAAATAAATCTCTTTCAACGATAAATCACTTCCAGCAAGATACGTGGTCCGTTTCGGTAATGCAGTTTTCAGCATGGACATTGGATTTGTAGGGTTTGAGCAAAGTTAACTTTCCAAATGAAAAACTTTTCGGAACACTTCGGGCAACGATGTAACTGATGGACGTCTGGCATGTGGTTCGCCACATTCGCACAAATGGGGAACCTATCTTTATATACTATAAAGATATGTTTTTATATATACAGATTTGTATATATATATATACCTCCCTGCATGTTTCGAGGTGCCAACTATGTTTCCTGTATAACCCGAATTTCTTGGGTAAAGGAAAGTAACTAAATACTTTCTTTAATTAAATTTCATTGACATTTTATGTATTGTTAACAATAAGTTTAATAATGTCTTGTTCATTGTATTACATTGAAAATAGGTGTAAATTTATAACATCAGCTTTGTTATTTTTATGTTTTTAATTTTAAAGGATAAATTAAGTTCAAATAAAATAGTCTGAAAACTATTTTTATATTGATTACATATTGTATTTAGGCAAGTCATATGATCATGAATATGAAGGATTACCAACTGGGCACTGGATTTTGTTACTTTAATGTAAGATAATTTTTAATTTACAAAAAATGAACAATTTTTTTGCTTCGATTATGTAATGAAAATGCATCATTATAATCACCTCATCTTTACGCATTACGCAAGTCAATCTTTTTTTGAAAAAGGAATTGAGATTTTTGTTTAGCGATGAATGAGTGAAGTTTCAGAGTTTTTAACTTGTTACATAGATCGCTAATAAAATCTTCTATATTTGTTGTAATCATCTGTATTGTCGACTTGTCTGTTTCAATTCACGTTGTATACTCCACTTTTTCAATTGATATACATATATCTTAAAGTTGCTGGGCAGAGTTTACATTCATTTAAATAACAATGAGGTGATGAAGATTTGCAAACAATTAAATTTACACAGGCTTTTTAGCTATCTTTTGGAATAATTGAATCTTTTGTCAATACTGATACATTCTCTAATGCATCGCAATATTCAGGATATCTTACAGAGGCCCCGAATCATGAAGAGATCGGAAGTTGCGTCTATACACTGTAAAAAATTTCTGAATTTTTACCCTTAAAATAGTATATAATAGGAAAATTATCCGAAAGAAGGAGGAAAAATATTTTCTCCAAGAAAAAGAGGAAATTATTCATAAAAATACGGATTAATCTCCAAAGATGGTGAATTTTAAACCTATTTCAGTAGGATATATTTCCGAAAGAAAAGAAAAATTTATTTTTTCATAAAAAATCGGATATTGTTCCTTGACTTACAGAATTATTTCCGAAGATGATGGATTTTTAACCTCTTGGAATAGAAAATATTTCCAAAAGAAAGAGGAAAATTATTTTTTAAGAAAATTTTGGAAATTATTCTTCAATTTACGGAATAATTTCCGAAGGTGATGTATTTTTAACCAATGTTAGTAGGAAACATTTCTGTCAAAAAAGAGAAAAATATGTCTTCCAGAAGCCAGAAAAAATCGGAAATTATTTTTCAACTAGTGGAAAACTCTCCAAAAATAATGGACTTTTAATCCATTTTTCAGAAGAAAGCTAACAATTTCTTTTTTCATTTTAAATAAGAATTTACTCTAGAATTCTAGAAATAAACTTTGTTTATTTATATATTATTCCCATTTTAGAAAAAAATGTTTAAAACTAAAGAAAATACTTTTGTCATAAAAGACGCAAATTATTCTTAAATCTTTAGAATAAAAAGATATTTGTTTTGTATTGTATAATTAAAATTATAATTAAAAATTGTGGATTCGTTTATCAATGCTCTCGAATTAAATAGTAATGATTTTACTTAATTTTAGTATTTAGTAATACTTTTTAAAAACTTACAATTTATTTATGGAATATTACGAATTTGATAGTGAAATATTTTTAATTTACAGAGTATAAAATATAATTATAATTCATTTATATAAATAAAGATATCTTAATCTTTTTAAGACAAAAATATTTTTAAAATATTTTTATTTAGAAAAGAATAATTTCTCTATATAAGATTGTTGAATAGGTACATAATGTAATTAAAAAATGTATTTCAATTTTTGATACGGTCTTTCTTATATTATGGTAATAAGTAAATGATATTAACATTTTCTTGTTCACCTATACAATTAATATTGCACGCATTGAAAATTCTTTTTCTTAAATATTATAAAAAGAATTTAACCATCAGATGGAAATTTTTTTTATTTTTTTGTACTCTAAAACATATTTCATACAAGTGAAAGATTTATATGCCTGAAATATTTTCTCATTTTGAAATGTTTGGCACATCTGGATTGTCTTAGAAAAGGACCAGCTATAAGGGGGTTTCAAGTTACAAAAGAGACTATTTTATGAGTTTTCGCTACCAGTTTTTTTATTATAGATTTATTTTGACTGAAAGTTTGTGAATTTTTTTTGGTTTGAGATATTCATAAGGAATGTTGGACAATTGAAGATTTTTTGGAGAAATTTCCTCAGAAAAGCCTTTTCATTGTCAGTTGCTCTTGAGCATTTGCCAAGAGACAAGCAACTTTTAGCAGTGATATTTAAAATTAACGTACTTTGTGAAGTGAATTAAATACAGTGGATAAACATATTACAAATAAGGTAAATAAAATTTTATATTTAAAATAACCATTGTCATTTTGTTGAAATAAAGGATCTCAATTTGATATCCTTAGAAAAACTGAGAATTTAAATTACATACACTGTAAAAAATGAAGGTAGTGATAATTTTTGAGTTGAAAATTAACTCTAAAATGAGGTTAATTTAGTTAATTATAAATAGTTAGTTAATTTGTAACTCACTAATCTAAAAAGTGTACTCTTTTTCCTTATTTACTTATGTTAAACTTTTGCGGCTTTTGTAGAGTTAAATTTCAACTCCCTTATTTTAGTGTATTAATTCCATATTTATTAATACATGTTTGTTTATTTATCTGCAATTGAAATAAAATAAATTTGTTAATTTTGTTAATCAAATTATATTTATCCGAATTTGTTATGAATTTAAAATACTAATCTTTTCAAACCAAACAAATAGCTTTAGATTAATTCTTATTTACGTCCACAATTTAACTTTACGCATTTATTAAAATTATAAACTTTTTATTTAAATCTATTGGATTAAACAGTTGTATTAAAACAAATAAAACTATAGGTAATTCAACTGATTGGTTCAATAAAACAAACTTTCTCTCTGAATGTACACATTAATGGATGCCGTTTTTAAAAAATTGTATTTAAATTTAAACATCTAATTTTTAATAATCATTATTTTATTAAATTCCTTTTATACCATAGGTTTTGTAGTTCATTTATCATTTAACCCTTTAACGACGAGATGTGCTACTTTTCAACATGAAATTCAATCTCTTACAATTAGTAGAAAAAGCCATAAAAGTTTTTAAAAGTCCATACCCTACTATTTTTGGGGTCGCTCTTTCAAATAGTGTGGTCAAAATTTTCAAAAAATGATATTTAACCCTTCTTTTTTCAAAAATACTAAAAAAAAGTCAAGTTTTTTTAATGTAATTTTTTTCAAAAGAATTTTTTTCTGTGTCATAACGCTTTTCAAATAGAACAAAAAGTATCAAAAACGTGTTCCCGATAGTTGTACTTGAAAAATATTCATTTCTAAATTCTATTTTTTTCGATTTTGAATTTAAAATGGCGCTTGAAGGACAAAATTTTTTTCTTATTTTACGCAAGATGACAAACTTTTTTAAAATTGCTCAAATCTGATTGAAATTTGTTACTCAGGGGTTTTCGTGGTCGCAGATTACGAATCTGATGTCCATTTGTCAAAATTCAAATTGGCGGATGCAATATGGCAGATGACTTTTTAAAAAATTGATCGGATTCGCTTGAAACTCGTTACTCGGGGGTTATCGGGGTCGCTGGTTACGAATCCGATGTTAGTTTTCCAATATTCAAAATGGCGGATTTAATATGGCGGACGAAATACAAAAATTGTTCAGATTTGCTTGCATCTTGTTACTCGGGGGTTTTTGGGGTAGCTGATTACGAATTTAATATCAGATTTCCAAAATTCAAAATGGATGATCCAATATGACAGATGACTTCTTTGAAAATTGATTAGATTCGCTTGAAATTTGTTACTCTGCGGTTTC
The DNA here is from genome assembly GCA_032872505.1 of Leptopilina syphax. NCBI lineage: Eukaryota > Metazoa > Arthropoda > Insecta > Hymenoptera > Figitidae > Leptopilina > Leptopilina syphax. The sequence goes on along the minus strand of CM065477.1, from coordinate 31,979,593 downwards.
TCGGGTCGCTTATGACGAATCTGACGTTAGATTCAAAAAATTCAAAATGGCTAAAGTATAATGAAAGACTAATTTTTAAAATTTACTCAGGTTTGCTTGAAATTTGTTAGTGTGGTATTTTTGGGGTGGCTGATTACGAATATAAAGTCACATTCCAAAAATTCAAAATGTCGGAATTATTATACTTTTTTTGCTCTGACTCTACCAGTATCAACTTATCCATACTTCACAATATGTGACAGGGAAATTCAAAAGTGATCTATGGTACGAGAAAATCGATGTTAGTTTTTAGAAATTCAAAATTGTGGAACAAATGTGGCAGACGAAATTAAAAAATTAGTCGGATTCACTTGAATTTTGTTACTCGAGGGTTTTCGGGTCCGCTGATTGTGAATCCGATGTTCGTTTTTAAAAATTCAAAATGCTTGGTATAAATTAGCTATAAGAATTGGTAAGGATATTTTTTTAAACCTCGTCCGCCATATCGATTCCACCATTTTGAATTTTGAAAAACTAACATCGGATTCGCACCCAGCGACCCCAAAAACCCACTAGTAACTTGTTTCAATGAGGTTTGAGAAATTTTGAAAAATTCGTCCGCCATTCTGGATGCAGCATATTGGATTTTTTTAATCTAACGTCAGATTCGTCATTATTGAACCCAAAAACCGCAGAGTAACAAATTTCAAGCGAATCCGATTAATTCTTAAAAAAGTCATCTGTCATATTGGATCCGTCATTTTGAATTTTGAAAATCTGATATCAAATTCGTAATCAGCTACCCCAAAAACCCCCGAGTAATAAGATTTAAGCAAATCTGAACAATTTTTGTATTTCGTCCGCCATATTAGATCTGCCATTTTGAATTTCGAGAAACTAACATCGGATTCGTAACCAGCGACCCCGAAAACCCCCGAGGAACGAGTTTCAAGCGAATCCGATCAATTTTTTAAAAAGTCATCCGCCATATTGCATCCGCCATTTTGAATTTTGACAAATGGACATCAGATTCGTAATCAGCGACCACGAAAACCCCTGAGAAACAAATTTCAATCAGATTTGAGCAATTTTGAAAAAGTTTGTCATCTTGCGTAAAATAAGAAAAAAATTTTGTCCTTCAAGCGCCATTTTAAATTCAAAATCGAAAAAAAATAGAATTTAGAAATAAATATTTTTCAAGTACAACTATCGGGAACACGTTTTTGATACATTTTGTTCTATTTGAAAAGCGTTATGACACAGAAAAAAATTCTTTTGAAAAAAATTACATTAAAAAAACTTGACTTTTTTTTGTATTTTTGAAAAAAGAAGGGTTAAATATCATTTTTTGAAAATTTTGACCACACTATTTGAAAGAGCGACCCCAAAAATAGTAGGGTATGGACTTTTAAAAACTTTTATGGCTTTTTTCTACTAATTGTAAGATCGCACCTTGTTTAAAAGTCCATGTATTGCCTCGGTTTACTGCCAATAAGTCGTTTATAAAGATCATTTCTCCAATACATATTCCTCTCTTTTCGAGTCTCGTCTCACCCCACTCTGGCGACTTTGCGTTAAAATCGCCAGTGATGATGACATCCAGCCTGGATTCTGTGAGGCTCGCTTCTAGGTCTTCGATATTGGCTTCAAAGTTTGTCAGTGGGTCGTTGGGTGAGAAGTAGCAGCTATACATACGTATATTAGCCACCTCTATCCACACGAACCCACTGCTCGTCTCCAGAAACTTGTCAACCCGCAATTCTGGGTTGCACAGCTTTATGGCGGCTCTCTTCGCCTTATCCTGATACCAAGGGGCGAGGTCGCTTCCTTGATACTGCTAACTGCAAAACAGGATATCGACCTCATTTTCCCTTGCTGTTTGCATTAGGAGCAACTGTGCATCCTTACTTGTATGCAGGTTGACCTGCAAAAATTTTATGGATTTGCATTTTTAATCTTTTGCAGTTCTTCTCTGTAAGAAGAAGAAAGCCTGCCCTCTTGCCGGACAGGCTCTCTTTCCGGAATCGTGATCCGTCTCTGGCTTCCCCAGGTCCAAGCACGTAAAGCACTTCGTCTTAACTTTACAGCTCTTCGCGAGGTGTTCCTCTCCGCCGCATCTCCGACAGGTTTTACTTCTGTCGGGGCCTTTGCAGGTTCGGGTTGAGTGTCCGTATGGTAGGCACTTTTGGCACCTACACGGAGAGAAATGTGTTACGAATAACGCTAGAGACATTTTGGTTCGCTTTTCGCATAGACGTATGTACCTAATTTCGCAAAGGCCGGTGCTAACTTTGCACAGCTTTTTTCCACTTGTGACACAGTTGCTCAAATCCATGAAAAATCAGCATGGATTTCTTGCAACTTACGCATGGTGGTGTGTATGCGCTTTTAGTACGGCCTCCTCATGCGCTAAGAGCAACAGATTTCTCTCCGTGTAGCTACTTCAACATGCTCGCGAATTGGAGCATTTATCCAGCCGATTTTTATTTTACCAAGCTTTAGCAGAGTGTTACTTTCTGCCTCTGTCAGACGTACCAGACCAACCTTAGTTCCTCTGTAGCGCGGCAAAAGTCGACACTCCATCTTCAGGTCGGGTTTACCCAGCTTTTTTCTTAGTGCTGCAGTTACCTCATCCTCTGAGGTGGCTTCGTCCAAATCCTTAATCTCTAGAGACCTTTTATTCACTAGAGGTGTGACCTCAGCTTTACCATGCAGGACCGAAGACAGTGCATCTGCAAATTTTAAGGTCTCTTCGCCCTTTTTTACTATCACGAGAACCTCCTGTTTAAAAGTTCTCCTGATTTTCCGGATCATGGTACCCGTATCTTCTGTGTTTACCTTTGCTTTTATCAGCGGCAAGATACCTTCATAAAACTTTGGGTCGCTTGCCGTAATTTTAACAGCTTCCGTGCTCCTTAGCTTCAAAGGGGGCTTCGAAAGCTCTTTTTTATCGCCTGAGGGCTTCTTTTTTGGAGCCCGTTTCTTTTTGCTTCTAACAACTTTAAAACCGTCCCCATTGTCCGCTCCGTCTTTCATGACTGTCGCAGCATACGACTTGCTAGGACTATTTGAGGGGGCCTCTTTTGTTCCAACTAGCGACTCAGAACCAAGCTGTGGAGCCTCCTTTCGCTTAATTCTCTTCCCGTCTTGAGTCGCCCGTCGCGGACTCGCATCTGAGCTTGAACCTTCCCTGGGGCGTTTATTAACGCCTTTTACCTTATTAGGGCATGTCGTTGCGCCGTTCAGAGCTGCAGTAGTGCTCTCCGTCTGCTGCTGAGCTTCCTTAGTTGGATGTTGCGGCTCTTGGTCTTTGAAAGGCTGGGGGATAAAACGTAAATTCTTACAGATTATATCGAATGCACTTTCCAAAACCGTCACGCCATCCTGGACGTCACGACTGACGTTTTTCTGGCGCTTGAATCCTTGGCGCAAGCTTTTAAAAATTTTCGGAATAGCCAGGAACTGGTCTGAGACATTTGTCTTATAGATTATCGGCTGATTATTGTTTTGGCCCCCCCAAAATCCGTGGGGCCTGCGGCGGTGTTCGAAGAGACACCGTCGGGAGTATTGTCCCCTTTCGGGGTTCCTCCTTGGGGTAATTCATTGATACTATGATTCATAATCATATTTTTTTTTGGTTTTAGAATCAGGGTACCACCCTGTTGGTTGTCCTTTAGTGAAAAGCCCCGCCACCACGGCAAGGTCTACCGAACATATCCAAGATGCCAGTCGTGTCTGGCAGCAAACCCACTTCTCCCAACTCATCAAAGAAATCAATCATGTCTGGCAGCGGACCCACTTCTCCCAGCCCATCAAAGAAATCAATGATGTTCGGCAGTGGATCCACTTCTCCCAGTACATCAAAGAAATCAATGACATTTGGCAGTGGATCCGCTTCTCCCAGCACGTCAAAGACATCGATGATGTTCGGTAGTGGACAACCCGGCGGGGATTATTATTATTATTTTTTTTTGCTTAGGGACTTTTGGGAAATCTGCCTACAGATACCTTGGATTCCGCACTCCAAGGTTATGTGGGGTTGGTATAATAAAACAAAAGGAAATATAAAAAAATGAAAATAAATATATATATTATAGTAAATTTAATAAACTGGCGACCTACTACCAGCCCGACCCACTAAAACCCGTAACCCTTCTTCTGGAGCCCTTTACCCTTCCTCGGAACTGTCGTAAGACTTTAGCCTTCGAAGGGGGGCGCTCCAACGCTGTCGCTAATGCGACCTTCTTCTTCTCTCTGCGGTTTTCCTGCGTCCGTAGTTAAAAAAAGATTAAAACTATTTACAGCACAACAATAATTAAAAAAAATCTGCCCGCCCTTCGGGCGGACACATTCTAATCCGCGCTTCGCGCGGGGGCTCGCTTCGCTCGCTAGTTTCACCGCGCCTCGGGGCGCGCGAATGTCGGTCGTCGCGCTCCAACGATTATTACGCACGTCGCACTTCGCGCTCCAGGCGTTGTTGCGCGCTTCGCGCGCAAATGGCTCGCTGTTGTCTACAATTGATGTACATAATTTGTATTCTGGTTCCTGTTTCTTATTGTATATAAAAAAATTCCATTAATAATATCTATTAAAGCAATCAAGCCAAAAAATATTTCGCTGTGGTACGAACTCAGTCAACTAAGACAACGTATCAGACACGAAATATATTTTTTGAGCCGCTAAAATATTTAATTGTCTTAAAGTTACTACGACTTTAAGGTTGACATTCTCATCAAATATGTGTTGATTTTTAGCTAAAATGATATATTAATTTCAATTTTGTGGATAGAGAAAAATTTCATATAAGAAACTACCAACTACTGCAGGAGGAGAGAAATAAATCAATTACAATGCTGCCATGAAATTGCAGCTTGAATCAGATCAAAAAACGCATCTTTAAACTATTGCAGAAACACCCTTATAGCTTGGTGTGAAGACGATTTTAAAAATTTTTGGTATATTTTTTTTTCTATCGACAGTCGTATAAACGCACCCTTAACTGCGCAGTTTTTGTGCCTACAGCAGAATAGAATCTTAAATCGGAACCGCAATCATAACGGTAAGCGTAAATAAGAGTTAGAGAAGGATAAACAATATAACTATCCTTCCATAACACATTCTTACGCTCACGATTACGGTTCCTTTTAACGATTCTATTGTGCTTAAGCCTTTACTGTGATACTGTGAAGATTTTTTGGCTAGAGAATTTTTTAGAAGTTCGTGACCCGTTTGGCTGCGTAAGACCCAAAAACTTATAAAAAAAAATTCATAACTTTTTTGTTTTTTGTTGTATTGAAAAGTGTCTAAAAGAAAAGTTGTTTGTTTTTGCACCAAATTTAAGGAAAAAATAAAAAAAAAATATTTTTTTGAAAATTGTAAAAAATACAAAATTTTGTATTTTTGTTGTTTTTAGACGAAATAGGCTGCCCAACGAACTCAGGCTTCATTTTTATGGACTAAAAAAGTGTGCCAAATTCCAAGACGATTCATAAAAATTTATTCGAGTTATCGTGGCGACAAATTTTTCTACAGACAGACGACAGACAGACAGACGGACAGACACTTTTCTAAAAACCATTTTTTTGGAATTAGGAGGTCATGAAACGTAAAGATTTAGCAAAATTAGACATTAATCAAAATCGCACAAATCCAAGACTTTCTCATTTTTGATGAGAATGTAAAAACAAATTATACGGAAAAAATCAAAAAAAGGCAGAATTTTTGAAAAATTTGAGTTCCTTTTTGTTCCTAATTTTGTATTTTTATCTAAATTTGGCATCTAAAAGAAAAAAATGAAGGTTTCGATATGTTTTTAATGTTTTTTCATGTTTCGGCTAATGCTTCACTCACTATAAATTTCAATTTTTTGTACTTTTTTGGAAATTTTTTTTAAAATTTGTGTAAGAGATGCAATTGTCGATTCTATTGTTAAGGAAGGTGTATTAGCATAATATAAACTAATTTTTATTAACACGGCCCCAATAGGACAAATTTTCTACTGCAGAGAAGACTGACAAAAAGTCTAAAAAAGCAATAAATAACAAATTTTTAAAAAATTAAAAAATTCATAACTTTTTTGTTTTTCGTTGTACTGAAAAGTGTCTAAAGGAAAAGTTGTTTGTTTTTGCACCAAATTTAAGGAAAAAATAAAAAAATATATTTTTTGAAAATTGTAAAAAATATAAAATTTTGAAAATTTCAAAATTTTGTATTTTTGTTGTTTTTTGACGAAATGGGCTGCCCAACGAACTCAGGCTTCAATTTTATGGACTAAAAAAGGATGCCAAATTGCAAGACGATTCATAAAAATTTATTCGAGTTATCGTGGCGACAAATTTTTCTACAGACAGACGACAGACAGACAGACGGAGGGACACTTTTCTAAAAATCATTTTTTAGGAATCAGGGGGTCATGAAACGTAAAGATTTAGCAAAATTAGACATTGTTCAAAATTGCACAAATCCCAGACTTTCTCATTTTTGATGAGAATGTAAAAACAAATTTTACGGAAAAAATTAAAAAAAATCGGGCAAGTGCGAGTTGCACTCGCATTAAGATCGAGGGTTCCGTACACCAAAATAAAACTTATTTTTTATAAAAAAATATATATATAAGAAATATAATTGATTAAAATTAACATATATAAACTTATTGACCTGAAATTCGGTATACATATGTATTTTTATTACATGTAAATTACAAGAAAAAACTATAAAAATCCATATTTATAGGGTCATTTTTTGCAATTTTTCCAAAAAAATTGAATTTCTTTCCCTTCTAGTTCCCAAATATCTCCACCAATCAAGTTCGCTATATTTTTCCTGTAATCTGCACTTAAAACTGAACATCCTTACAGAATTTCAGCTCACCATTTTGAGATTTATCAAATTAAAGGGGGGGGGACAGGGTCATTTTTTGCTATTTTTACGAAAAAATTGAATTTCTTTCCCTCCTAGTTTGCAAATATGTCCGTCAATCGAGTTCGCTATATTTTTCCTGTAATCTACACTTGAAACTGAAGATCCCTACCGAATTTTAACTTACCAGGTTGAGATTTGTAAAAGTTAAGGGGGGGGACAGGGTTATTTTTTGTAATTTTGTCAAAAAAATTCCATTTCTTTCCCTTCTAGTTCCCAAATATCTCCACCAATCAGGTTCGCTATATTTTTCCTGTAATTTGCACTTAAAACTGAAGATCCTTACAGAATTTCAGCTCACCATTTTGAGATTTATAAAAGTTAAGGGGGGGGACAGGGTCATTTTTTGCAATTTTTTCGAAAAAATTAAATTTCTTTCCCTCCTAGTTCGCAAATATGTTTGTCAATCGGGTTCGTTATATTTTTCCTGTAATCTACACTTAAAACTGAAGATCCCTACCGAATTTCAACTCACCAGGTTGAGATTTGTAAAAGTTAAGGGGGGGGGGACAGGGTCATTTTTTGCAATTTTTTTAAAAAAATTCAATTTCTTTCCCTTCTAGTTCCCAAATATCTCCACCAATCAGGTTCGCTATATTTTTCCTGTAATCTGCACTTAAAACTGATGATCCCTACCGAATTTCAGCTCATCAAGTTAAGATTTGTAAAAGTTAAAGGGGGGGGACAGGGTAATTTTTTTAATTTTTTCGAAAAAATTGAATTTCTTTCCCTCCTAGTTTGCAAATATATCCGTCAATTGGGTTCGCTATATTTTTCCTGTAATTTGCACTTAAAACTGAAGATCCTTACCGAATTTCAGCTCACCAGGTTGAGATTTGTAAAAGTTAAGGGGGGGGACAGGGTCATTTTTTGTAATTTTTTCGGAAAAAATTCTATTTCTTTTTCTCCTAGTTCGCAAATATGTCCGTCAATTGTGTTCGCTATATTTTTCCTGTAATCTGCACTTAAAACTGAAGATCCCTGCCGAATTTCAGCTCATTAGGTTAAGATTTGTAAAAGTTAAGGGGGGGGGACAGCCCATTTTGCGTGGCTGGGACGGACAAACGAGTGATTTCATAAGGGTTCCGTCAGTACACCTATGGTGTACGGAACCCTAAAAAGGCAGAATTTTTGAAAAATTTGAGTTCCTTTTTGTTCCTAATTTTGTATTTTTATCTAAATTTGGCATCTTAAAGAAAAAAAGGAAGGTTTCGATATGTTTTTAATGTTTTTTCATGTTTCGGCTAATGCTTCACTCACTATAAATTTCAATTTTTTGTACTTTTTTGGAAAATTTTTTTTAAATTTGTTTAAGACATGCAATTGTCGATTCTAATGTTAAGGAAAGTGTATTAGCATAATATAAACTAATTTTTATTAACACGGTCCCAATAGGACAAATTTTCTACTGCAGAGAAGACTGACAAAAAGTCCAAAAAAGCAATAAATAACAAATTTTAAAAAAATTAGAAAATTCATAACTTTTTTGTTTTTTGTTGTACTGAAAAGTGTCTAAAGGAAAAGTTGTTTGTTTTTGCACCAAATTTAAGGAAAAAATAAAAAAAAATATTTTTTTGAAAATTGTAAAAAATACAAAATTTTGAAAATTTCAAAATTTTGTATTTTTGTTATTTTTTGACGAAATGGGCTGCCTAACAAACTCAGGCTTTATTTTTCTTGACTAAAAAAGTGTGCCAAATTGCAAGACGATTCATAAAAATTTATTCGAGTTATCGTGGCGATAAATTTTTCTACAGACAGACGACAGACAGACAGACAGACACTTTTCTAAAAACCTTTTTTTTGAAATCAGGGTGTCATGAAACGTAAAGATTTAGCAAAATTAGACATTGCTCAAAATCGCATAAATCCAAGACTTTCTCATTTTTGATGAGAATGTAAAAAAAAAACATTTAAGAAGTTTAAAAAGTCAAAAGATAAAATCACAAACGGATATAAAAAAAAGAAAAAAAAGTAAACAAGTATAATGTTGAAAAGACAAAACTGTACAAAGATGAATGAAAATCACAAAACAATTAAAAAAATGTATAAGGACAATTAAATCACAAAATAAATTAATAAAAAGCAAACAAAACAAATTAAAAGCTGTTTAAATTACGCTTTTTGGCGGCCGTCGAGATCCTTCCTCGAAATAACCGAGATTATGAAGTTCTCGACTTGCCGCCAATTTTCTTCTGACTGGGTCATCAGCGATACCATGTTCTCCGGTGTAACTTGACTGTTTACACCTTCAAACATGGCCCGCCTCTCCAAGTCCCATTTCTTGCATGAAAAGAGGGTGTGCTTCGCGTTGTCCTCAGGGAACTGGCAATATGCACACACCTCGTCCTCGCGTAATTTAAAGCGACACAGGTACGAGTTAAAATACCCGTCACCCGTGAGCGCCTGTTTCAAATAATAGAAGACATCTCCATGCTTTCGGTTTATCCAGGTAGTGAGTGTTGGAATCAGACGATAGGTCCATCTGCCCTTTTCCTCCCTATCCCATCTGTCCTGCCATGTCTCGATAAGTCTGTTTCTCGCATATTTGCGGATGCGGTCCTTGCTAAGTCTTTCCTCCTCTGGGTACTCGGGATTATTTCTTCTTTTAAAAAGAAGAAATACTTCTTGCAAGGACTTGCACAGCACTCGTCGAGACCGTCTTATACGCAGAAATGATACGGGTAGTAACACATCTCTGCGCAGACAACATATTATCGCAAATGGTTTTGCTTCTTGTTTTAAGTCAGGGAGCCCACACTGCTGCTGCGTAAAACATCTTAGCGTGGGCAACACAAACCACCAGTCTCCTTTTCCTTTCACGTGGTCTGCGAACGTTTAGCATAAGTCGTGCCAAGTCTGACGCACACTTTATCGCCTTATTCAAGGCCGTCGCTATATGGTAATGGAAGTTTAACCTTCCATCGAGCTCCACTCCTAAATACTTAATATGTTTACTCCACTTGACCTCGAATTCGTCTATCTCGATTCGTGGGAAACTATAACCACGTCTGTCTGTGACGAGCAGAGCTTCGGTTTTTTCCAAGGCCATTTGAAGACCTCTGGCATCCAGCCAGCTTTTAACTCGCCGCAGACATTCGTTCACTAATGTCCCAAGAGCTTCCTCGCTTTCGGCTGAGCACACGACCAACGCATCGTCCGCAAAGCAAATGATGACCGCGCCTTCAGGTAGACCCATTCGCAGAAAGTTATCATAGGATACATTCCACACGAATGGTCCCACCCTCGAGCCTTAGGGGGCACCACTTTGCATCTCTTTTTTCAGAGTCCAGTTGTCCCCCTCGTAGATTACCCACCTGTCGCTAAGATAATCGTTTATTATCCGCAACAATTAGGGTGGTATTCTCTTCTCCATCATCTACTTGATGAGATCTTTTCATCGTGCGGAGTTAAACGCTTTGCGTATGTCAATAGCCACCAAAGCGCAGAAGCCCTTCTTCTTCTTTGATCCTAATTGCTTTTTTCCCGCTTTGGCTATGTCCACAACTGCCTGAATGGCATCAACCGTGGACCTGGCTTTGCGGAAACTAAACTGGTAATTGGATAGACTATTCTTTCCGGTCAAATGGGTTTGCATTCTTTGCAGAACCATATCCTCTAGAAGCTTTCCCATCGTATCTAACAGGCAAATAGGCCTGTACGACGAGACTTTATCCAGAGGTTTTTCGCCTTTTCTTAGGAGAACTAGCCTCTGCCGCTTCCAGTCGCGGAAGAACTCTCCTTTCTGAAGGCAAAGATTGAAACATCGGAGCAGAATCTCGGGTGAAGTGTCGATAACCAATTTTAGGATCTCGTTACTTATCCCATCGATTCCAGGCGCCTTGCCTGTTTTCAATCTTCCACCTGCATTTCTCAATTCTGTAAGAGTGAAGAGTTCCTCCTCACCGACTTCGCAGGTACTCCAGTCCTTCCTAACCCACGGTTCTGCAGGAGGAAATAGAGCTTTTATAATCCTTCTGACCCAATCGGAATTGTCCAGTCCGGGGGTCTTTTGCCTCGTTCCTAATTTCTTAGTAACGATTTTAAAAGCCAGACCCCATGGGTCCTTCTCGACATCATCAATTAGGTCTTTCCAGCAACGGCGTTGTGACGCTCGAATCTCTTTTTTCAGGCTTTTCTTGGCCTCCTTAAATACTTCTTTTAGCAAAGGATCTCCCTTAGAACGGGTATAATTCCTTCTAGCTTTAAAGCACGCTTTTCGCAAGGTTGCCAGCGCATCCGACCACCAGTGCACCGAGCTTTTACGTGAAGCGGTACACCTGCGACGCGGCATAGATGCATTGCAGGCAGCGGTGATGGTTTTCCTCACCGCTCGTACCTCTGCATCCAGGGTATTTGGCCTCTGCACCCAACCCAATTCCTCAATGAGGCGAAATTCTTCCAGGGATCGGACAAATTTCTCCTTATCGATTTTCTTCACATTCCAGGAGAGGCGTTTTCGACACGCTGCTTCCTGTCTTCCACCATTTCCTGTGTCTCCCACTGAGACTGAAAACTCGATGTACTGGTGGTCACTTGCGGTATACTCCTCAGAGACTCGCGATTCGTTTATGCGTCTGAATAGAGGATATGATGCAATCGTAAGATCAATGATCGATCCAATTGCACCCCTCCTAAACGTCCATGTCCTTTCCCGGTTCACAATCGTTAAATTGTTCCTGGAGACCATTTCTCCGATCACTCTGCCTCTTTTATTGAACCCTGACTCGCCCCACTCCGGCGAAATTAGCATTAAAATCTCCGGTGACGAGTACATCCAACCTGGATTCTCTAAGGCTCGACTCGAGTTACTGAATGTCAGCTTCAAAGTCCGTCAGTGCATCGTTTGGCGAGAAGTAGCAGCTGTACATAAGTATGCCCGCAACCTCTACCCAAACGAATCCACTGCTCGTCTCCAGATACCTGGCAACCCGCACTTCAGGATTGCACACTTGAACAGCGGCCCTACCTGATTTATCCTGGTACCAGGGAGCGAGGTCGTTTTTCCTGTGTTGCTCGCTGCAGAACAGGATGTCGATCCCTTTTTCCTTGACCGTCTGCATCAGGAGGGCCTGCGCCGTCCTGCAGGTGTGCAGGTTGACCTGCAGAAACTTTAAGGGTTTGCCTTTTTAAGCCTCTGCAGCAATTCCCTGTAAACCGGGCAAGAGCTTTTCCCGGATATATGGACAATATCTGTCTTTCCTAAATCTGTGCATGTTAAGCACTTAGGTTGTTCGACAGAACAGTTCTTTGCCATGTGACCCTCACCGCCGCATCTCCGACAGTTTTTAGTTCTGACAGGGCCTTTGCATGATCGGGTCACGTGTCCATATATAAGGCACTTTAGGCACCTCACAACTTCCAGATGCTCTCTGACTTGGACGTTTAGCCATTCCATTCTTACTTTGCTGATCTTGAGCAGAGTCTGACTATCAGCCTCTGCCAGGGTTTTTCGCTGAGATCCTTACTGCCTCTGTATTTCTCGGCTTTGAAGGATACTTTTGGAGCTCCTTCTCTTCTTTTTTTTTAAGACCTTCTTTTTGGCCTTTGCCTTTTTATCGATGACAGCGGCAAAGCCGTCGCCATCCACTGTGTCATCCTGTGAGCTAACTGAAGCGTAAGTCTCTTTGACTTTTTTCTCGGCTTTTTCTCCACTATCTGGCTTCAACGGAAGGGTTTGCGCAGGTACTTCCTTGCACTTTCTCTTCTCAGAGGAATTATATTATTATTATTATTATTATTATTATTCTTATCAGAATCAGTGGTGGGATTACCCTCTACAGAGGTACCCACTTGGAGTAATTTATTTGATTCTTTATCCATTTCATTCATTTTTTTTTTGGTTTTAAAATCAGGGAACCACCCTGTTGGTTGTCCTTTAGTGAAAAGCCCCGCCACCACGGCAAGGTCTACCGAACATTTCCAAGATGCCAGTCGTGTCTGGCAGCGAACCCACTTCTCCCAACTCATCAAAGAAATCAATCATGTCTGGCAGCGGACCCACTTCTCCCAGCCCATCAAAGAAATCAATGTAAACTCTGTGAAGAGATACCAGGATGCACTCCCTTTGCGGAAACTTCCTGCTATCTTGGAGAGATACATCGACCTCCACGTCCGGATAACAACGTCTATGTAACTAACGGAGGCGGTTCAGGGCCCATCTTGGCCAGATGGTAGTACCCTGTTTAGGCTCGATCGTTCCCTCGATACGGGAAAAACATTAAGTATGAGCGATTGTAAAAACGAGGAGTACCTGCGGGGTAATGCTTCGGCTAAATCCCTCACTGGTTCAGATCGTCAAGCGCTTTCGAGCGTGAGGGCGGTGGCTAGTGGCCCATGGATGCAGGAGGTAGAGGCAACAACGCGTTAGGAGTTCCACAGATCATCGTGGATAGGGTAGAAAGAAGAGGAAGTACAAGCAGCGTGACAAGCCAGGTCAGTGGCATTTCTGTCTTCAGTAATGCTTCGGCAAAGGACATTGCAAGCTGCCACCAAGATCGAGATGAATGTATTAAGCTTCGAGAGGAAGAGGTAACATGCATTCTAGCAATGGAGGAAGCGGTTAACAAAATGATGAAGTCCTGCGAGGTCCAAAAGAATGTCAATATGACAATCAAGGATGGACTCAAAGGCATGAAATCGCTCATACAGGAGATCAAGGAGAAGCACGCAGCAGCTACGAAAAAGGATGAGAATCTCTACAAGGGATTGACTTGGTCGGAAGAGACCAAACAGGATCGTAGAGTGAGACGAGATCGTTGTAACGCGATCGTGTTCAGAAACGTCGTCTTGGATGCTCAGAAAGAAAGAGAAGTGATCTTGAGCTTCCGAAGGATCCAAAAAGGAAAAGGGAGGAGGGACCTTCTAAAAGGTCCAAAGGCAAGGAGATGAAAACGGCACCAAAGCCAATTTCAAATAAGAAGGGAAGAGCCACAATGGTCGTCAAAGTGGCTGAAGGATCTACCTTTGCCGAAGTGCTAGCGAAGGTTCGAAAAGAGGCTGACTTGGAGGCCAGCCAGACAAGGGTTGTGGGAGCTGTACCTACTAAAAAGGGAGACCTCCTCATTAAAATTGGGGGGTCTTCGAACAAGAAGTTGTTCACTGAAGAGGTGACAAAGGTGATCGGCGATCTAGGTAAGGTCCAGATGGCGGATCGGCAGACTGTGCTGGCGATCCGCGACACCCTTACCGAACAGGAGGATGTCAAAGAAGCCCTGGACAAACTTTCTACGGTGCCAGCAGGAAGCAGGAAGGTGACGGTCCTCGGACCAAATAAGCGAGGTATTAAGCTCGCTGTCGTGGTCACCTCCCAAGAGGACGCTAACAAGCTGGAGAAGATAGGGCACATTAAAATCAGTTTTGCGTCCTGCAAAATTAGTAGAAGAGTTATGGTCACAAGGTGTCACAGTTGCCTTGACTATGGCCATATAGGCAGAGATTGCCAAGCGGTAGATAAGTCGGCTGCGTGCTTTAAGTGCGGAGAAGCCGGCCATAAGGCAGCAGATTGTAAGAAGAGCCCATGCTGCTTCTTATGCAAGGCGAAATTCGGCGAAAAGGAAAACATCCAACATGTCGCTGGATCAGGGAGATGCAGAGTCTTCAGAACTGCCCTCGAGGAGGCAAAGAAGACTCTGTCAAGGACAAGGAGGAAATAAGGCCAGAACAAGAGCGGCACGGAAGAGTCGCGTAAGCGACATAATAGGACCTTCACTTCACAAAGTTAAAAGCCAATAGGTAGTTCTGTGGGTTGAAGAATAGTCCAAATTAAGACGGGAGTGGTTTTTAGTGGGTCGACCAGAACAAGAGCGGTCATCCCCACATAACCTGGAATTCATTACCCAGGTATCTGAATTCACAGATTTTCCACTTCCGACTACAAAAAATTATTATTATTATTATTATTATTATTATTATTATTATTATTATTATTTATTATTTATTATTATTTTATTACATGATGTTAATGAGTATTAATCCGCCATCAGGACACAAAAGAGGGAGGAAAAATAAATCACAAAAGACAGAAGAAGACTCTAAAGTTATGACATAAATATCTAATATTGTTAGTTATAATTCATAATATGTAATCTGTAAACAAGTTTTGTATAATTTGTCTTTCTACGGTAAATATAACCTTTAATATAATCTATTGAACAAGTTTTTTAAAATAATGGAAAAAATTTTTAATTTCTATATTCGTTTAGTTGACAATTAAGTGCATAAAAATGTCAAAATATTAGCAAACATTCTTTTTTAGGTTGGAAATGTTTCCCTTCATTAGGAAAGAATTTTTAAATAATATACAGGAAAAATATCTTCCAAAATGGAGAGAAATCCAGCTTTATGGTGTAATTTCCAATTTTTGTGGAAAAAATTCAGAAATTACAGCAGGATAAATATCCAACAAGATCGGAAAAACAATCACTTATGTAGTAGGTTTAAATACCAATACTTTAGAAAAAATTCCAATTAAACAGGATAAAAATCCTATTTAAGATTAGAAAAAATTTCCTATTAATTAGGAAAAAATTTTGACTTTAAAATAGGAAAAATATCCAACAAAGGTGGGAAAAAATCCACTATAGTACCTAATATTTCCTATTACTTCGGCAAAAATACCAACTTAATATTATGAAAATCGTCTAAAAAATTCGGAAAAATATAACAGCTCTGTACAAACAGCGTGTACTAACCGCGCTTAGTACAAAAATCGTTGTACAGATCAGGCTTTGTACAATTTTAGGCTTGGTACGTAACATATATATATTTTGTAAAGTATTTTACAATTTGATGAAAATGTGCAACAGAATAAAATTTTAACATAGAAAATACTTAACAGTGAAAGAAATAATATGAAATTTAATAAAGTTATATTAAAATTAAAGGTAGAAGAAGTTATCAATCTTTCCGAATCATTTATCACTTAAAGTTTCATTAAGATTTCATGTACATCGACAGCACTGTTACATATTAGAGGTTAATCTGGCAACGTTGCACATTGTAGCAACATCAAAGTTATAGAATATTGCAGCAATGTTGCGAAGCCAAAATGGTGATAACCAACATTGTAGCAACATCAAAATTATGGAATATTGCAGCAATGTTATGAAGCCAAAATGGCGATAACCAACATTGTAGCAACATAAAACTACAGAATATTGCGAAGCCAAAATGGCGATAACCAACATTGTAGCAACATAAAACTACAGAATATTGCAGCAATGTTGCGCCACAAAATATGCATCTCGAAAAGAAAAGAAAGAGGAAATTATTTTATAAGATATGAAACCAAAACCATATTCGTCATAAATACATGTACATGTGGTTGAATGATTGTAATGACGCACACATGCATGGATTTCTCGGCATATAGCATACACTGATGCTCTCACGGACTCCGTTCGTTATAAGACTCACAACGACATACGAACTTTCAGTCACGCACACCAACACATGCTCCATGCTCGCCTCTACTCGCTGTTTTCCTCTTATAAAACCCCCCTTTGTCCCTCAGGCCCACAAGCTACGCTGCAATATAATAACAAACGCACGTGCGTTTTGAAAGCCTGACCCTACAACAAGGGTGCTCAACCACTACAATTGGTTGATTTTACGCGTCACTAATCGATCAACTTGTGATCGGAAATTACATACAACTGAGCAACTCCACCAATTTAATTGGCAATTCACACAATTGTATGGTTGTTAATTAATTTAAACAACCATCATAATTAGGAAATTGTTGTATTTAATAAAATGATGAAATTATTTTTCATTAATTATAAGGAGTTATTTTCAGAAAAATATCAAATGACGGTCGTTTCCGTTCACACGAAACTGTCTATGCATGCTAGAATCAGCGAAAAATTGCAACGTTCAATGGGCCGCGAATTCCTTCCTACTCCTGAAAATTAAAATTTCCTCGTCTGCAAAATTGTCCCACTCTGAAGGTAAAACAAGGACTAGAGGCTAGTCAAAATCTTTTAATCGAAGCAGTACAACTTCTCGTTTCTCTCGAGCAACATCTCTCCTGGCTCTAGCTTGGCAAGTGTTGTAAAAAATAAGAACGCTGCGACTTAGCCCGTCTGCGAGTCGGACCCCACATAGAACTTATTAAGTAGAACGCGAAAGGCGGACGAAAAATCAAATTAAATTCTTCTAACCGACGGAGTCCTTCGAGAACTGTATCGGAAGAAAATCGGTTATAATTATTAAATTAATTATAGCAGATTTTGTTTGTGTAAAAACCGGCCAGCCCGTGCGTATAGCGCCTGCGCCGTTCCGATACAACGGCCTTGATACAAAAAAAAATTTTGTTTTAAAATAATTTTTTTGTTTTCTTAAATATAAAAGAAAAACATTAAAGTTCAAATAAAATTTTACCTGAACAAAAAGACTAAAAATCACGTTGTGTGTCAACAACAACGGAAGTTTGTTTCGCCCGACGGCAGCTGATTGTGACACCACTGTCGCCGGTAGAGTAAGTAATGTATCGTTCTTAATTTTGCACCACACAAAAATAAACCTCTTTATTTTCACAAGCTAATTTTCTCTCTTTTACTTACCTTTATTCCCCACACAAACATTCTAAAGAAGCAGTGCGTATCTTTTAAAAGTGGAAAAACGGACCTACAATTCAAACAAATTCCCGAGGGAATTTGGCAGCTTGGTGCCTCCCCAAATTCAGGAATAAAAAAGGGCCATCTCAAAAGCCCGAATTAAATATTTATTCTGGTTTGTAACAAGCTGATGGTGGCAGCGGTGGGATCTATCCACGCGTTACCGCCCTGGTTCGTTACCTGGTAACACTTGTTACCAGTGGCACCATTTCAAATTCTAGAACAGTTTAAAATAATGATTTTAGAAATTTTTACCACCGTAACTTTTGCGTTACTAGCATTCTTTTTCCTACTATTTTCAGTGGCAGAATTTATTTTAATTGCTTGCCAATTATTTCGTTTCACTCCAATTGCGACTTTGTATTCGAGCTAGTACGCGAACTGAACTGGTAATTTGGAAGAAAACAGGACTATAAAGTTTCACAGGAAAATTGTCTCAATAGATTTCGAATTTGGCTCTCCGACAGCAGTCGTAGATGATGACTCATTCCTAATCGATTTTGGCTCTCCGGCTTATGCCGTTGATGACGACTCAATCAATAGAGACAATTTCTTTGTGAGATTTTACAAAAGGGTCGTAATTTGAATGTCTATGATTTCGGTAAATTGGAATCTGGCTCTCCGACAGTAGTCGTAGATGACGACTCATTCTAATTGTCCACCGTGAGAAATTGATTTTCAAATTATTTGCCAAAATAGGTTCTGGATTTTACCTGCAGTCTGGTTGTCTCACTATTGCAATGTTTCTAAACAATGCCTAACAAGCCACGGCTGCGCGGAAACCGTTCTAAGAAACGAGCCCGAAAAGAAAATCCCTCTCCAAAAGTAAGAGTGGCTTTGAAAGAACGCGAATCGAAGGAATAACTGTATCAATTCTCTCTTGTGCTATGTTTAATTTCGAAAACTTTAATGACCCGAATACAATTGTATACACCTCAGATCTTCTAAAAGATGAAGCAGTGATTCTTTTAATAGACCCGTCTTATGAACATAATTACATTTGCCAAACAGCTTTGAGACCAGATTGCCCCATACTAAAATACCCAACAGGGTTCTGATCGAGGATCGGGAAGTGTGTTTCCATGTGATCGACTTTTCCTATTCTTACGCCTGGTCTTACATCTTGGGAATTATCGGACGAAGAACCAGTGTCGAGCGAAGTTACTGATAACCCCAACCCCCCCCGCGAAAAAAAAACTTTACTATTTTTTTAATGACTATTCCCGAAAATTCCTATCGCTTTGGTAGTACCCTTGCTACTTCGGAAATTTTGAAAGGCGAAATAGTTACCGTCTCCACAGATTTTGGTTATAAACATAACTTCATCTGTGAAACTGCTCTAAAACCACACTCCCCTATCCAAGGTCATCCAAGTGCAGACTACGTAAATAATACCTACGTGGAAATTCTTGGACTCGTATATCTCCAGGTTGAAAACCAAACGGTGTGCTTTCAGGTCATAGACTCTTTCTATTCCCACACCTGGCCAGTGGCCCCCGCAATACTTGGGCGAGTGAGTTGCATCGAGTTGGCTATCCTCTAATTGTCCCGTATAAATCTTGACATTTAATATTTCAAGGAGAAGAGAAAATTTATAATAGTGTTTTAAATGCATATTTGTTGAGATTAGTAAAAAAAAATTAGTCCTAACGACTAGCAAAACAGAATCGCCGGTTGTGGGTACAAGCTACAAGGCCGCATGATTGGAAACCTTCTGGTCGAATCCTAGAGAATTCTAACCGGAATTCGAAAATAAGGAAATTTATTTTCTTCTTTCCCTTATACTAGGAAGCGCCGTTGGGACAACCAATCGTCCCGCCTAGGAGACCTCCCGTGCCGAATCTGTAATTTAACGCACTATTGGAATTTTTTTTGAAGTTAAAATGTTACTTGGAAATGTCCTCTAACCCAGGAAAATCAAAAAGAGGAAAACGCGCCGGAAAACGACACATATTGACCGAACTAAGAACAAATAGGGCACCAGAATCGGAAATTTATTACCGCCTCACCAAGCCCGTGATAAAGTTAAGACCTACTTGTAAGGTTGTACCCACTGTCAGACAACCAGAACCTGCCCAGACAACTCTAGTTCAACCACGAATCCCCATTATTGAAATCGACTTGGATGTCGAAGTGGCACTAGCACAACGACACATAGCATACACCCAAGAAAATCATATTAGAGTAGTCCCCGCACCACGACAAAATACAACGCAACCTGACAACGACTCAGACACCACCTTAGAATACGATAGTGATGTCATGATTATTAATTAACCCCTATCGAATGTGCTATCTAAGGCAAATACCGGACATTGTCCCCCCCGATCTATCTACTCCCAATACAACCAGAATTTATTCCCCCACCCCCCGGAGTAATCCCCATTACCAATGAGATAAGGGAAAACATTCGGAACAGAATCCGGGAACGAAGACGAAATCACCCCTATGCCAATCAACGTTTGGACTAAGCCGAATAAATGTCTGACTTTTACTACCTTGTAGAATATAGCCCCAAATTTCCCATATCTGACCCCGAATTGTTAAGTCAGTCGGAATTAAAATCTATCCCTCTTGCGTTCATAACATCCGCTCACATTGTTTTTATAATCCCAAGAAATAAGCTTAAAATCCAAAGAATAGAAACTGTCAAGGTCAACCTTCCTCCACGATAATTCATGTTTCCTCGCAGAAACACTATAGTTACTGGATTTTCCCAGGACCAGTGGTCGGAATTAGCGGAAGGAATAGATTTAATTGGGGAAAGATACGAATGTCTCATGAAACAAAATTCGGAACTAGTTAAGCGATCAGCTGATCTGGAAAAACAAGCATATTTTCTCAACACCTCCCTGGCCACACTTTCACAAGCTACTTTCGCGCAATCCCTGTCAGTTTCAAGTGTCGAAAAACGGGGACGTCAGCTAAAATATGCCATGGATTTTTTGACCAAAAAACTAGACGAATTAAAAATCGAGTAAGAAAAGAGTAATGACACCCGAGTGGAAAAATATTCTTTTTAACAACTCCGAAGAGAACATTCAGAAGATTAGGACCCTCTTAATGTTTTATTCCCGAGAAAGCACGAATTTAGCGAGAACCAACCTCCACCTGCAATTGGAAATAGAATGTCTGGAAGAAAAATTTAACCTCATACACGTCTTAATTACACAAGAACAAGACAAATCTATTTCGCTTACTGAATCCTTGAGCGAAGTGGAAAAATTATTAAAGGACCTAAAACTATAAAAAAAATTCCCCTTTCTCAATCGAATCCATCCCCATACTCAGCACCTACCGAAAGAATAACTAAAGGTGAAAATTGTAGGCTTTGCATAAAGTTTCGAGCCCTTAATGACAAACACCTAGAAGTTCAAAAGGAACTCGAATCAAAAATCACAGCTTTAATCATAAAAAGGGTCATGCAGAATCGAAAACAGAATTACAAAAAGGGAACAAGTATATAAACTTGAACACAGCCAACCTTGCGCCAAGCTGCAGGAATTTTCCGCGGTGGCGACGCCCACAGTCTCAAGTAACAATTTCCTCCCCTAGAACTAATTTTATTTCTAACTCTACACATTTCTCTCTGTCTATCTCTTTACTTAACATTAACAACACACATCATGTCTGATCACGGTGAATCTGATCCGGACGATATACAGGATAGGAACAACGAACGACGTCCGGGTGGAGGTCCACCCGGAAATGCCGTCCTAAATGGAACGATGAACCCTGCGGGTGCTAATGCAAGCGCGTGTGACATACCGGTATTCTACCATGACAGACTCCAAGACTTGATTAGTAGGGCTAGACATGCCCTAGAACCAAAATATGACAAAGTGTTCCGGGAGGTAACAAATGATGGCAGGGAAAATAGGCGGAGAGAATGCGACATTATCCTCTAACCGATTAAAGAATGCGCGCTCGACGCTTTTGTAAAGGGATTACCCACCGAAATATCAAAATTCGTGGATGCCCGTAATCCCCACAACATGGAAGAGGCTTTGGAGTATGCGCTCCATCCAGAGGAACGTGAGAATTATTCGGAAAGGCTACGTTCCAACTCGTATCATATTAATAAAATAGAAGAAAGACCCCGTCCCCCCAGTCCGTACTCTAAACAATTAGAACAACACAATTCAGGGGGAAAGAGAAGGCCTGACCCAGAACGAGAATCTGCATCCCATGCCCCCTCCTCTTCGAATCATCGGTCCTCAGATGTACTCTATCTCACTCCCGCGCAATTGGGTCAGTTCTATAGATCAATGATGCCTCAATATCCACTTCAATTTTCGTACCCCTCCCTGCTCCCGATGAATATCCCACCTCATAACCCCTCATACTACCCAAGTCCATCATTCCAACAACCAATTTCACAACCAAGCCCACAACAATCAATTCAAACACCCGGCCAATATTCCAGACAAAATCAGGGGTATCACTCTGACGCGACCCCGCCACTGGCCATTTCTCCGGCACCCCAGGGGAGTTTAAACTATCAACCGGCTCGTCGTCAAGACGCGACAGCGAGCCCGACTCCCCAGCGTCCGAGGGTCAGATTCGAACCTTGTTAAACTGTGTGTCTTGAACCCTGAACTCAAGGACAAGGACCCTGTCAAGGACAAGTGCATTGAGATTTCCGGGATAACAAATCACGTGGTAACAACACTGGGAACGGTTAACTTAACTATTTCCAGCAACCCTGTGGAATTCCATGTGGTTCGAGATGGCTTTCCTATCTCCACACATGGAATACTCGGAAGACCATATTTACGGAAAGAACAGGCGCAAATTTCCTTTAGGCACAATACCTTGGAAACAGAGTCTAACCCAGTGACCCCTATCCCCTTTGTTGATAAGGAATTACTGGAAGCCAGGAAAGCCCTGAGATCTGAAATTAAACCTTTCACGCGAATTCTGCGTATCCAATCCCGAACACGAACACCTGTGGCCATCGATGTAATAACCTCTGACCTTAAACAGGGATATCTTCCTCGAATAGAGACTCCCACTGGACTCTACCTAGGTGAAGCCATAGTAAATTCCCGGGGGAGGAACCAACGGATTCAGAGATTGACACTCCTGTCCCCGGACAGTGCCTGACTTATGCAGATAGAGTTATAAAGGTAAAAAATGCACTGTTTTTGAACCACCTAGCTCCTGACGAGCCTAAAATCGTTTCTAAGTGGGCAGAGGACTACGCAGATATATTTCACCTAAATGGGGAAATGTTAACCTGCACTAACCTTTTACAACATAGAATTCCGACAGTAGACGATAAGGTTATACACATCGGGCGAAAAGAAATGGCGAGTCGTAGCAGATTATAGGGCTCTAAACGACAGTATTATAGGTGACGCATTTCCGCTTCCAAGTATAAATTACGTATTTGACCGACTCGGAAGTGCACGGTACTTTACCGTGTTCGATTTAGCGAGCGGTTTTCACCAGGTGGAAACTCACCCCGAGGACAGACACAAAACTGCCTTCTCTTCGCGAATAGGACATTTCGAATATAAGCGAATGCCTATGGGAGTAAAAAACGCACCCCCTACTTTCCAAAGGTTGCTCAATAGTGTCCTAAACACGATGCAAGATTCCGAAGCATTCGTATACAAGAGACATTAAACACCAAGAGACATTAAAAGTTTTCTTGGCCTCTCGGGATATTACAGGCGCTTTATAAAAGACTACGCAAAGCATGCAAAGCCTCTCACAGAATTACTAAAAAAGTACACCGCGTGGAAATGGGAAAAACCACAACGAGATAGTTTTTCTCGATTGAGACGATATTTGTGTAAGGAACCGGTCCTCCAATATCCGGACTTTCACGCGACTTTTAAACTAACTTGTGATGCCTCAGAGTATGCAGTAGGTGCAATTTTAACTCAAGAAAAGGATAACATCGATTTGCCTGTCGCGTACTACTCCAAAATTTTGAATGCCAATGAACAAAAATACCCGAAGGCAGAAAAAGAGTGTCTCGGCATTTTATATGCCATGGAACATTTCCGACCCTATCTCTATGGACGAGATTTTATCGTGGCTTGCGATTTTGAACCAGTTCACTGGATGACCTATATTGAGAATCCTGGAGCCCAAATCCAAAGATGGAGGATTCGTATGCAGAATTATCAATATAAGTTTGAATGCAAACCTGGAAAAATCAATAGAATTGTTGAAGCACTATCCAACAATCCTGTTAATCATTCCAGTGAGCAAAAAGCTAGGTCGGATTCCAACTGGTCGGATTTACCCTCCTCTGATCCGGATAACCTAGGCGCTACATCGGAAGTGTCGAAACAGTTAAATGATGCGAGCCCTAGCCCTAAAGCCTATCGAGCCTTACCCATTAATCGTTCCTCCACTAACAAAGAACAAGAGAGTGCGCGAGTGAATCCTAAAGATCCAAAGGACAAGAAAAGGTTACTTCAAAGGCCTACCCAATCACAAGAGCGAACCGGAAGCCTAAATGAAGGGCTAAAGCCCAAAGGATCAAAATCAGGAATTCCTGCAAAAACCGGAACAAAACAAAAAATTATTGACCCCACCCTCACTAGGAAACAAGCAGCGAAGGGAGGATATCTCGGACAACCATCCACGAGTCAAGGACAACAACGGCAAATAACTATATTAAAGAGACCTTGCAACTTGGAAGTCAGATCTGGCCCACTTAAAATAGACCTCAAGAAGCAGCCACGTAAGGCCGAACCAAAACCTGAACCTGAGCCCAGGGGCAGAGGAAGACCAGTAGGCAGCACAAACTCAGCGAAACCTACAAGCGACGAAACTTTCCGCCCCACTCAAAAATTAAAATTAAACGGAGCAGACGAAAGCTGCATCGCCAAACGCCTGTGCCCACGCAAGGGTGCTATTTCTGTAGACCCTAACGACACCGACTCCACACTACCGTCCGCTACAGAGGCAACTTCGGAGGAAGAATCAGAAAAAGAAATCAAGGAATTGTCAGAAGAAGATTCCGATCCCCCTGTTTTTCGGAAAACCTACAGTGCTTTTCCCCATCTTCCACCTCACCTTCCCCTTTCTCAACCCTCCACTTACAAAGACAAAACCCTGGACGCATATACAGACGTCTACGTTGATAGAGCATGCTGCGAAAATGGTGGATCCAGCCCGAGAGCCGGAGTCGGCGTTTGGTTTGGTAAAGATCACCCCCTCAATGTCTCGCAACGTTATAAAGGCAAGCAAACTAACAACGCTTCGGAAATTTAAGCAGCAACTATCGCTGCTAAACAAGCAATAAAGGCAGGAATCCGAAAATTAAGAATCAACACTGATTCCAAATACCTAGTGCAGAGCGTCCAAGAATGGGTACCCAGATGGCAGCAGAATGACTGGAAGACTACTGAAAACAAACCTGTAAAGAATCGAAAGGTTTACGAGAAGTTGATCAAGACTCTAAAACCTTTGGATGTAGTCTGGAAACACGTCCCTGGCCATGAAGGAATTCCTGGAAACGAAAATGCAGATCAACTGGTGAGAGAAGGAACACTAAAGGATCCCGAACCTGATTCAACACCACCTTCAGAGTCAGAATCAGAAGAAATACCCCAAAATGAAGTGATCATCGAAGGCCTACGGGGAATCAACCTCAGTAGCAGTGAATCCAGTGATCACGAGGATGAACAAAAGAGTGGACTCGAAAACAAAACTCAGCAACTGATTTAAGGAGTGAATGAAACGATCAACAAATTCAATTCAATTACAGGTCCAGAAATAAATGCCTTTAATCCTACAAATAACACCCTATTTTGAGGCTATGAAGGATAAGATCATACTCCTAGAAGACAATGTGTTTCCGACGGAGAAGACGATCAGGAGCATTTAGAATATTTGAAGAACCTGGATCTTGCTGATGATGACGAAGACGGATTATCACAAAGAGTCAAGGAATTTCTGGAAAAATTCAACCAAGATCGGGCCCAGAGTAAAATCAGGAAGAATCCTGACGACTTCCTTGAACTTCAACCAGCTACTGACACTTCAGCACACTCAAAGGATACTCCGACGACACTGGAATCAACCGAAGCCAAAAGAAAAAGTATCGTAAGATTCAAGGAAATACCAGAAGTATTCGAGGTTGCAGAAGACAAATGCCCAACCCCGCTTGACCTTTCAACTTCGGAATTACCAACAACCCCTTTTGCACAATCCACCCCATTTACCCAACCTAGAACCAGCAATCATACTTCTGAAGAAAAATCGAAGATCAAAAAGAAATTGAAACCAAGACGAATTCAAGGAAGGGTTGATGAAAACCAATTAAGTCACCTACCCTTGAGTAATTTGTTCCTAAACATCAAAGAACCTTATATTGATCCCCTTCGTTCGGAACCAAGTAGTGATAGTGAAATCGAAAGTGAAAGTGATAGTAATTGTGTGCCCCAAAATTCCCCATCAAATGTCAAGAAACCTGTTGAGTGCATCCGAAATCAGTGGACTGAACCCTTGACTTACAGACGTGACAATTACGCACATTTTATTTCTGAAGACTGCGAACCTACGACCCCAATTTCTAAACTATTAATTGCGACCAAAAATATTGACCTCCGAGATATTAGAGACAGCAAGCCCGTGAAAGGACAAATTTATGTTACCCGTAGCGGAAAATACCGAGTGTACTCTATTATCGTAAAAAGGTATCATTTTGATGATATTTGTTGGGACGATGTGGTCAAGGGACTAAAAAATTTAAGAAAGGCCCTAGAATCGAACCATTAAAAATCATGTAGAATAGCAAGTGCCGGAGATTTGTTAGGTGCAGTACCCCAAGGAAAAATGGCCGAACTTGTTACAGGAATTTTCCGCGGTTGCGATATCACCATTACCCTTTACCACGGAAAAATAGAAGTACCTCCTGTAAACGCGCATAACCAAATCATTGCCGAATTTCATTCCAGTCTAATTGGTGGACATAAAGGAATATCGAAAACATATCGTAGAATTCGGGAACGATATTATTGGCCACGAATGCGAGACGATGTAACACAATTTATTCGCGGATGTAAAAGTTGTTTTGAAAACAAACTTGTTAGGGCACGAACTAGGGAACCTATGCTAATCACTGACACTCCGGCAATGCCCTTTGACAAGGTTTCATTGGACACTGTTGGAAAGTTGCAAACAACCCCGAATGGGAATCGGCATATCCTTACAATGCAGGATAATTTTTCCAAGTATTGCATTGCGGTTCCAATTCCAAACATCGAGACCAAAACCATAGCCCATGCAGTGGCAACGAATCGTTTTTCTGTTTTTGGTGCACCTCGATGCGTGCTAACAAACAAATGGTGCACTTGAAAGAAGCCACATTGAACTGACGGATTATATCAAACATTATGCGAAGGATTTCGACGATTGGGATCGTCTGCTTCCATTTGCCATGTTCAATTATAACACGTCTGTTCATGAGGCTTCGAATTTTACACCATACGAGCTTGTGTTCGGCCACTTGGCAAGAGCGCCAAGTTCGTTGCCTCAAGGTCCGGAGGTTGAAACTTATGGCTCTTATCTAAAAGACCTCATTACCCGAATAAATGAACTACAAAGTCTTGCAGCCAAACATCTGGTTCATGCAAAGGAAAGATCGAAACAAACCTACGACAGAAAATCTAAGCCTTTGATCGCCAAGCTAGGCGATCAAGTCTATGTATATAAAGAAGTTCGAACAAATAAATTCGACAAACGAGCCGATTGTCCTTTCACTGTTGCAGGATTTACTGAAAATAACAATGTGATCCTGGAAAGTGAAAACGGCACGAGATTCGCGAAGCATAGGGACAAAATAATGGTTGCCCACATATGATTTCAATCGCTAATCCTAATATTGTTTTAGGGATGCAGAGAGCCCACGGACCCACTATAATGAGAATCGCTGTTATAATCCTACTATGTCTCCTTCCGATCATATCTACAGGAAATGGATTGGATGTTCTAAGTCGACCGGATATACCTACAGGAAGTGACCAGTTCCAGATCACCCCTTTCCAATCCAACAGCGGGATGTACTTCGAATACATCGGGGAAGTCAGGAGATCGGTTAGCAATTGGAGAATTTCTGTCTTCTTGGATGTTGGAAAGCAGTGCAGATTTTTCGACGACCTGAAGCAGCGCCTGAAGAAGCTGGGAGCACAGTGCGAACCTGAAGAAGAATGGTGTCTAGATTTAATGGAATCATACCAATGGGAAGATAGATGGGAGATGGCCTCTGAACTTCAGGAACAGTTCCGAGTCCAAATCGAGGAACTAGAAAACACTAAAACGACCTCACCTAGAAAGATGACCTCTCAGTTGCCAACAAGGAGAGCAGTTCCTTTACTCGGATTCCTCGGGAAAATCGCAGGACCAATCATTGGCGTGATGACGTATGACGATGGAGAAAAATATAATACAGCTATTCAAAACTTGAACAAAGCCCAGGCCAATCTATTGCACCTCGTTGATAGACCCATGTTGTCAGATCACAACTTGACTCGTTACATAGCCAAGTGCAGCGACACGGTTCCCTGCTGCAACATCTACAGGAACAACTTCAGATGCTGCTCGACAAAGGCCTCACCAAGTCAAGAGCTGAGATGGAAAGAAGAAACCTGACCTATGCAATAGCAAGAGCCCTGAGACTGGGACTCGATCACAGCATCCAGGTTACATCCACCATGCTAGATGCAGTTTATGAGGCCAGAAAAGGAAACCTGCACCCAGGCCTCATTACCTCCGCGCATCTGGAACCAACTCTTCGTGAAGTCCAGGACAATCAAATTCCCATTAACAGGACCCAAGATCAGCATCGACGAGCTGATGCGTATTTCTACGGTCACAATTCTCTGTGAGAATCACCAACTTAAGGTGCTTATTGACATTCCTCTACTAGAAAAATATAATTATCAGGCTTTTAAGCTACATTCGCTCCCCACCATCCAAGAAAAATTTGAGAATGGCACAGGAAGAGCATATATAAGTTCAAAATACGATTATCTAATCATAGATGAAGATCAAAGGACATACCTTTTGCTAAAGGAACAAGAATGGAACCGTTGCAAAATGACGACGTCATTCCACGCATGCTTACAAGGTGCTCCTATTTTTGATTTCCAACAACGAGTGTCCTGCGAAGCTTCACTCTTAATTAAGCCAACCTTGGAAGCCTTAAGGTCCTGCGAAGTAAGGATCACTAGTAACCAAGATTCTTATTGGAGGCCGCTAACTACCATTGGAGGATGGATGTTCTCTTTTGCCACCCCAGAAACCGCTACGGTCGTATGCCATTCTTTTAGCCCACTTAAGATAGGACTAAATAATACCGGCATTATAAAATTAGGCCCTGGTTGCTCTTTAAAAACCAAGGACAGCATCATACCAGCCACTACCTCTCAAACCACTCTCTTGGAAGCCTTAAGGTCCTGCGAAGTAAGGATTACTAGTAACCAAGATTCTTATTGGAGGCCGCTAACTACCATTGGAGGATGGATGTTCTCTTTTGCCACCCCAGAAACCGCTACGGTCGTATGCCATTCTTTTAGCCCACTTAAGATAGAACTAAATAATACCGGCATTATAAAATTAGGCCCTGGTTGCTCTTTAAAAACCAAGGACAGCATCAAACCAGCCACTACCTCTCAAACCGGAAAATCTGAATACATCTTTGAATCAGATTTGCATCTAAATCTAACTAAACTGTCACCATTACTTGCAGAATACCACTATTTACTAAAAAGATCAGAACCCTAATTGGAATCCGGCCCTCGAATTGAGCCCAAATTTTCCATCTTCGAGGCAAATTCCAAGACATTAGATGATCTAGAGCAGCAACTATAGGAACTGTCCCTTCAACGCCACCTAAAAAGAGAACATCGAATTTTGACGTATGGATCATATGGAGGATTGATTCTACTGTGTACAGCCTTTTTATTGTATGCATGTGGCACCCCATTTAAAACTAAAGTCAACAACCTAATTCAAAGACTTCGCTTCAGGGCAAAGGGTGAAAGTTTCGAATTACTAACATCAACGCAAAGGAAAACTAACCCCGCAGTCTGCCAACAAGAAAATATGGATTCATTATACGCAGAGATTGCTTCATCTTCAAAAGGACCAGCCTCTGCCCAAAAGGAAACAACAGTAGCTACAAGGACATCAATTTCTGCCCTCTCGATCGTTGGTCACAGCGATAAAAAGTCTGCAACAATTGAAGAGCCCCAGCAACAGAAGATCAGATGACTGATTGAAGGACCAGAATTCTGGACCTGCCACACCCTCACTGAAGACAACACCAAGAAAAAAGGAAAGTTTTCCGCAACTACCAGATGCTCCACCATTAAATGACCATCATCCCAAGGACAACCTCGAAGATCGTCAAAGGAAGGTTAGTTTCAACGCGAGGCTCGGTTGGCGTTAAGTTGGATTGGATTTTAACTTAAATTAAAATCAGATTGAACCAATAAAATCAGTATTCGAAGCAAATACACGAATTAAGTTAAAAAAAATAATATTTTAGTTATTTCCATTAAGATTTTTTTCTCTCTTAAAGAAAACGACAGCTATTCTAGATATAATTTTACTATAAAAAAATATATCTTTTATTTCAATAAGGAATAATATTTATAATATAATAACCTTCAGTTCATAATAATACTATAATAATAATGGTAACGAATAATTATAATGGCACCGCTTGTAAAAATTCTATATTATAGTGAGAAGTGTCGATGACGTCAGCGCCGTTGGGACGGGTTCCGGCTTAATTCCTCTTTCGTAAGAAAAAGAGAAGAATTTTCGTGAGGGAAGCTTACGTGGTCTTACCGACTATGCAGCCACTTGGGCTGCCCTCAAAATCGCTGAAACTTCCTTTCTACCGTTTAGTCAACGTGGTGAATGTTCATGTGCCTACAGCACATGAATATTTACCCATGAGCTACAGGAGTTTTGGGTCAGCGCCCGGTCACCGACAGTTCTTGCTATACTAACATTGTTTATCATATTAAGCCTAAAAGAGTTGAATACAGTGTGGTGAGAAGCGTCGATGACGTCAGCACCGTTGGGACGGGTTCCGGCTTAATCCCTCTTTCGTAAGAAAAAGAGAAGAATTTTCGTGAGGGAAGCTTACGTGGTCTTACCGACTATGCAACCACTTGAGCTGCCCTCAAAATCGCTGAAACTTCCTTTCTACCATCTAGTCAACATGGTGAACGCGCGTAGGCCCCTGGCATATGAGCATTCACCCATGAGCTATGGGAGTTTTGGGTCAATGCCTGGTCAGCGACGGCTCTCACTGCACAGCCATTGGTTGTTTTAAAGTATAATTAATGAAATAAATAAAAACCTTATGCACGCCCGCTGTGCACCAACATTTCAATCAAGGTACAAGTCAAACTAGTATTGATTCCGACATAATGGATAATGTAATACTCACGTGATTGTTGCACGGCGCCGCAGAGGTGACGACCTAGACTAATTATTTAAAAAAAAATTTCTTTTGACTACTATCTTGTGTTACTAATGTAGCATGAAAGGGAAAGGACAACTTCAATACGATTACAAACTGACTAATTTTATTGCATAAAAAAGGGAGTAACAAATTTTTTTTAATTGAAACGAAAAAGAAAGGTAAAAAAATGGGCAATCGGAACCCAATCACCCCGACAGATTTGGAATGATGTTATTCCGTCAATTCGTTCGCTCCCTAAGTAGGCCTTCTGGGCCGACTTCCTGACACTGTCCCTCTGGTTCGACATTAAACGACTAAAAAAAAGAGAGGAAAACAAAAAGTATACTCAATTCCAAATTACAATCAAGGCAACTCCCCTAAGGGAGAATTAATTAATTAAATATTACTTCGGATAAATTTAAAGGTATTACAGTTACTTCAAACATAGATTGAGACTGAATTTAAATTGTTTTGGCGAATTTCGGATTTAAAGAAAAAAAAATTTTTATATAATAAAACTAATTCTAAAATCAAGTATTGGCAACTTATCAACACCCATCTACAACACCCTTTCGACTCCTTCTTGTAATTCCAGAAAAATGCCAACTAATAGGTTAACCTCATCATTTTGTCCTCGGGTTGATATCCCACATAAGGGGGAACAATCGGTAGAGCACGTTTGGAACTAAAAAAAATATATATATTTTAGAATTCACAACCTCCCTCATAACTGTCCTTTTCAATTCAAACTAAACCTTACTATATTCTTACCAAATGAGGTTGCGACCATCGTCTCGCCACTTGCCTTGCAGCATTCTGGCACTTCCCTGACCTTCGACGATTTCCGTCAGTCCAACGAAGTTCCGCTAACGGATGAGAGAAGCCATTTAGTAAATTATATAATAATCCAGAATTAATTTCGATTAGAGTATAACTACTTATATTTACCGTCGCCCAGAATCCGCGACACATGTATCGCTGGCGATCCTTGTCCCAGCAATACTCTTGGTACCACCGGGAACGAAAGTAAAGTTTTGGGTAACTTTCCTTTACAAGCTAGGGATCGTGGTACCAGTTCTCAGACTCCTCCTTCCTATAAGGAAGGAGGACTTTCCACGGCCCAAACTTAACTAAAAACCTGAAAAAAAGGAAAAAAATTATACTATAGAAACTGAATAAGATATTTTTTGCACTTATATATTTTCAAGCTATTTGTTATATAAAATATGTTTGTATTGATCAAGTTAAATCAAATACATTCAAAGAAAAATTTTCAAAATATTGATTTACTTGTAAAGCGCACACACAAGTTTCAAAGTGACAAATGCAAAGTATCAGAGGAAATTCCAAGTAGAAATTTGTGACCTAGAAGTACTTGCAAAGAATTAAGACAAAACTACAGATTCCTTAAGAATTTTATTAAAATCCCTAGAAATGCTAAATTTGCTTTCTACAAATAATACTAATTCATACTTTATATAACTTAGTAGACACTTCCACTAAATTTCCATTATTATGGTTCTAATGAACAAACAGAAATTGCAATTGACTGAAAGAATAAAATTAAAAATGATTTAATTATATAAATTTATTCAGTTCTAGTTTAATCTACATTCCTAACAATCTTAGCTACAAATTAAATTAATAACTATTCTATCCAATTTATTTATAAATTATCGTATATATATATATATATATATATATAATATATATATATATATATATATTTCTATGTAAAAATGGTTAATAGATTAAATAATTAATTTTATTGTTTGTAAAATTATTATACTTTAAATAGATTTTAATTACCTAAAGAAAAATATATAATTCTAATTCTTTGACAGTCAACAATTCTGAATAAAATTAGAATAGAATAATTTTTGTCTCCTTTAACAAAAATATTTGTTTAAGTTTATTCATATTTTACTAGTTCATAATTAAAGACTCTAATGTAAATTTTTCATATATTTAACAATTAAAAGCTTACACAGAAAATCAAATTCAAAATTACCTCAATCAGGGTTGCCCCAAATAATCAATCTTATTTTCCCTGACTTTTCCCCGATCTCTAGGTAAATTCTCACTTTTCCCTAACAATTTTTATTTTTGATTCACTCAGAAAAAGGGGTATATTCTATTACGTTTTTGCTATCTTACCAGTAATTTTACTCATTAATAAATTTACTAATCTTACTAATAATTAAGTTAATTGATATAAACAGTAAATTTAAAATTGATAAAGTTAATCACAGTTTTCTTGAAAGTGTCAAATCGATACTAAAGTGGGTCAAATTGATGCCAAAAATTTTATAAACTCTGATGGTTACTTTCTAAAGTTTGTAAATTCCATAACTTTGATAAAAGTTAAATTTGTTAAAGAATTGGGATTGGGAAATAGAGACTATGTTGCATATTTTCTTTTTCTCAATCACAATTCTGTTTACACAATTCTATAAATTCCATTATTCTAATTATAAAAACCTTTTATTAAAAAAAAGAAAAATAAATATATCCTTAAAAAAAGAGAGAAATTCCTAGAAATACATTTTGGTATCAATTCGTTACAATTTGATACTTTTGTGCTATCAATGATGGATTTGATTGAATTTTCATTTTCATTGATATAAAATTAATGTTTGAATTATTGTTTAATATTGATAATGTAATTTGATACGAATCATTATTTATATCAATAGTATAAAATTAAAGTATTTCAGATACTATTTCACCGTTAAAAAAAAATTTTTAGTTTAATAACTAAATTATCCACTCGTAATACTTCTTATTACAAACATTCGGTGACGAATAATCAATTATGTAAGATCATCGAGAAAATACAAAAGAATCAAGAAATACAAATTCACGGTAACACTTTTACATTAAATGAAACAATTCTATCTTTTTTGTTTAAATAGAACTGAATTATATTTCGAATCTAAAAAAAAAAAAAAAAATTTTAAATTTTTTATTAACTATACTAAAACTATTTAAAATTTACTATATACAAATAAAACCTAACCATGCGTCATTGCATAATTTTATTTTCATCGCATAATTTTAAAATAATATTTAGGTTCTTCATTGCATAATTTTAAAATTTTCATTGACCCAAAGTCGTGTGTCTAATAATTTTTGTCGAAAATTTGTATTTTCTATATAAAAGAAAATTTTCTTTTCTGTGTATAAAATTTGGAGCTAAAATATCTAATATATTTGGGAATCCTTAATATTTATAATGAAATGAGTTACCGAAGAACATTTTGCTACTCACAAAAACCGTACAAATAACTTTCATATCATTTCCATTAAATTTGATCTATTCACAAAATTATGAATTATAATTCTGTCAAACGTCTTCGCACTCACTTCATTCTTTCATATAAAGAACGCAACTTGTTTCCTATCGTCTGTTCACAACCAGACACAAAAAGACACTTTTATTACAATTTTAGTTTTATTTCTTTCTAGTAATTTTCAATCATCAAAATACAATTTTTCTTTTAAAAGAATTTTTTTTCTCTACTGTAAATGATCGTAAATGAAAAGCAAAGAAACCAAGAAAAAGGACGTATTAAAAATAAAATTAAACTGTTTAATAATTTAAAAAAAAAGAAAAACTAGAAAATTGTTAATAATAGAAAATTTACACGTAAACTGTAAATTTTCCATGAAATTATTTTCTCATGCAGTATCTAATTGATTGGTTAATTTTTTTAAGAAAATTTTGAATTTGGATGATTTTGACGATAGGAATATTTACAAAATTAAGTTCCTATCTAAATTATAAGATTATTCGAAACATCAATGATTTCTTTCAAGTAAATATTTAATCATTAGTATTTCTGTAGCAGCTAAGGTTCTTCATGTTTTGTTATAATTTAAATTACATTAAATTTGTTTAAAGAAAATTTTATTTTTTTTACTAACGGCGGTTTCCGCAGGAATTCAATTGTTTGGAGAAACGAATAAATCGATTATTCGGTAATTCATTATCATTGATTTTATTAGAAAACATTCAAGAAGAATTCAATCATTAACAAAAAAAATATAAATATTAAACAATTAAAAGTTCGTTAAAATTAAATTCTCATAAAGAATTTACTCAACAAAATTTCAAATAACTCGATTATTTTAACGAATTTTAATAAAAATTTTAAGAATAACTACGTTTATCGAGGAACTTCATTGAAATATTGTGTAAAGAACCTTTATTTAAAATCTGTCAATGAATTTTATTATCTATGAAAGTAATTTAAAAAAAAGAATTTTATTTTGTACATTTTTCCATTTCTGTTAGATTTATAAGCTACTCGAGTAATTCAATAACTGAATAGTAAATTACTTCTAAAAGAAACTTTTCTGAATAAAATCTCAGTCCCTGATACTTTAAGAATATAACAGGGTGTCCAGCGATTCTTTAAAAAGAAATTTCAAGGAATTTTCAAGGTTTTCAAGGTGCCAAATAATTTCTTTTAAGGTCCATTTTTAGGGTACTAATCCTCAAAATATTTGTTATTTATAGTCAAGTCTAATAGAGTAAGTCTCTTTATAAGTTTTCCTCAATAACTTTATTTAAAGTAATATTTTCACTTACTCTCTAACTTTAAATACTAATTTGATTTAGTGGATGACCTTTACTTTTAAATGGGTAATTTTACTGATAAATAATCATTTCTGCTAATTTTAGTGAAATTTGCTAAGTCAGAAAGCAAGAAGTCGGTGACTGATTCAAATTGGTAAATATTTTCACTAATTGAAATTTTGCAATGAGGTTTATTTAATTGATTTTGAAATAATTGAATTCTCGTGATGAATATTGTTATTCATTAAGATAACTGAAATATTGACGAGCATTCAACTTAAACATCGAGAAAATAAATCTCACTTTTATGAATTTAAAATTTTCAGGGTATTGTTATAAAATTCCAGTACATTTCAAGGTAGCTGGACACCCTGCATAATCTTGTATTTCATAGGTAACCTTCCTATGTTTTATTAAAATAAGAAATCAAAAAAAATATGCACAAGGTTGACAGTAAAAGAAAAAGAATAAAATTTACTTACCCTCGGGTCGAATTCAGCTCTGATAAGATCCGAAAGGATTTTACGGCGTCATTGTATTTAAGCAGCCCAATTACTGCTTCCACTGAAGGGCCTCGTTGGGCATACTCCCTCTTTCGTCTTTCCCTCTCCAACAAAATAGGGGTAGCAGTGGAGTTAGCACCACCGCAAGCCTCGTCAACAACACTTTGTTCGTTATCCCGGACAGAGTTCTCAGTAAGGAGTATCTTCAACAATTTGCCCCTCCTGGCCATATGCTTCTTTTCGGGATAAATTTGGAAGATTACTTTAGCCCTCCAAAGAGTATCCTGAAAATCCTCCGCGTCGATGGGATCGGGCTTAGAATCAGAAAAGGCCTTAGAGCAATCCAATTCTTCCACATCACACACACTAAAGTTAGGAAGGGACATAATAAAAAAAAATTTAAATTATATACTATACTTTGTAGTAATAATAAAAGGAAAGGGAATCCGAATTTACACTTAATTCACTTTCAGACACTACACCACTCACGATAACCAAGCTCACTCGCGTAAAACAGGGAATACTCAATCACCAGCTTGAGTTAAGAGCGTCGACGATAAGACTGACTGGACCACGATACCTTGCGACGCCGTGAACTAATCGCATGACGGACTCTAGGCATTATGCATGGTTGCCACATTGTGAAGGATCAAACTTAATATACTATCAAATATAGTCAAATTAAATGGTCCACAATGATAACCTGCATACCTCATTCCCGCAATAAGTAGTAATAATACTAGTATTTTGTTTTACCAAATTATTGGTATTTGCTTATCGCTACTATTTGGTTACTAATTATCAATATATTATTGTTCTTGTTGTTAAAATTGTAATGTTCAAATGTTCAACTATCAAACTTAATTTTGACAACAAATAAAACAAAAACAAAAATTCTCTTTATGTTATATAAGACAATAAAATTGCCTGATAGGATATTCAAGAATTTCAAAAAAAGGGAAAAGAACATTGTGCAATAAGCGACTTCGTATTGTTTTTCAAAAGAAAATTTTTTTTCCTTTGCCCAAAGAAGGTATTAAAAGGAATGAAATAAATATTAAAACATTAGTAAAACATAAAAAATTAAATATTATTGAATGCAACGAATCTTTCAAAAGAGTTTTAAGTCTCACTCAAAGTTAGGTAGTTAATTGCTAATCCTTATGCTAACAAAACGCGACATATAGTTCTTTTAACATAAGTAACGTTTCTGTATTCATTACTAGTAGTAAGTGGTCGTTCAACAGTAAAATAAATAAAAATTGTCTCAATAATTTTGTCATTTCACATAATATATATGTTGTTAGAATCATTCAATGGATAAGTAAAATTTGCAGCTATTGTTAGAAAACGAAAAATTTTTTTTAAAAATTATTTGTTAGTAAAAAAAAATTTTTTTTTCGACATATTAGGGGAGAGTCTCCAGTTGTGAGACACCTCCAGTTGTGAGACAGTCAATTTTTTTTAACATGTAATATTAAAAAGCCGATTGGTTTATATAAAAACATTTCTATTTATATGAGCCAACTTTTTCGTGTACGCCGAAGCGGATATATAAACTGTTTTTGTTAAATACCAACACTGTGTGTAATAATCGACTAAAAAGCGTTTTTTCAAAAAATGCAAAGTACTTTTTTTCCAAGTTAATTAATTGGAAAAGGTAAATGTAATGCATTTTCTTTTAGTGTTTTCCTTATATTTTGTGATGCAATATTGCATTGTTCCAATCTACGTTTGAAAATAATTTAATTTTCCTTTTTCAAAATAGCGCCAATTTCTGGGTGTGAGACGCAGCATATTACCAGTTGTGAGACGGTGTCAACACCCATCTGGGCAGCATAAAAAATACGACTTTGCAGGCATACTATTTAAATGTTGTTTTGATTTTTTTTCTAGTATTTTTGGGCATGTCAAGTAGAAAAAAGTCAATTGATTCAGGAGAAATCAATTTTAATGCTCTTGTTGAAGCTATTAAATTGTGTTTATTTGATAGTCATATTTTGGCGAATAAATTTTATTATTTAGTATATAATAATATATATTATTAATATATTTAATTATTTCTACTAAACATAACGTTTTATGTCAAACTTATTAAATTTTAGCAATTTTTAATGAGTGTCTCACAACTGGAGACATTTTTTTTTTGAAAAAAGCGATGTGCTCGGAAAATGTATCGTAAAATTTTTTGGGTTTATCGAAACACTATACTTTCTTTTAATAAAAGTTGCGTATTTCTGTTACCTTTCGAACGGTGTATTTTATTTACAATTTCGTTTACCCGTTTACAATTTACGGGTCAAAAATAAAACCCATCTCACAACTGGAGACTCTCCCCTACTATTATTATTACTAAAATTTTAATACCATTTGAAATAGTATTATTCCTTCTATCCATTTTATTATTTCATATTAATTGAACAAGCCGTTAGGTACATTCTAAAGGAATTGAATTGATTCAGGAAGTTGCTTTTGGGGACAAAAGCGGGAATTTTTGCGGTGGATTGTTACATATTAGAGGTTAATCTGGCAACGTTGCACAATTATCAAAATTCTTAAGCTTCAAGACTTGCTACCAAGCAGCAAGCCTTGAAGTTGGAAACATGACACCCTGATAAGCCGAGCCAATTTAATTGGCAATTCACACAATTGTATGGTTGTTAATTAATTTAAACAACCATCATAATTGGGAAATTCTTGTATTTAATAAAATGATGAAATTATTTTTCATTAATTATAAGGAGTTATTTTCAGAAAAATATCAAATGACGGTCGTTTCCGTTCACACGAAACTGTCTATGCATGCTAGAATCAGCAACGTCCAATGGGCCGCGAATTCCTTCCTACTCCTGAAAATTAAAATTTCCTTGTCTGCAAAATTGTCCCACTCTGAAGGTAAAACAAGGACTAGAGGCTAGTCAAAATCTTTTAATCGAAGCAGTACAACTTTTCGTTTCTCTCGAGCAACATCTCTCCTGGCTCTAGCTTGGCAAGTGTTGTGAGAAATAAGAACGCCGCGACTTAGCCCGTCTGCGAGTCGGACCCCCGCGTAGAACTTATTAAGTAGAACGCGAAAGGCGGACGAAAAATCAAATTAAATTCTTCTAACCGACGGAGTCCTTCGAGAACTGTATCGGAAGAAAATCGGTTATAATTATTAAATTAATTATAGCAGATTTTGTTTGTGTGAAAACCGGCCAGCCCGTGCGTGTAGCGCCTGCGCCGTTCCGATACAACGGCCTTGATACAAAAAAATTTGTTTTAAAATAATTTTTTTGTTTTCTTAAATATAAAAGAAAAACATTAAAGTTCAAATAAAATTTTACCTGAACAAAAAGACTAAAAATCACGTTGTGTGCCAACAACAACGGAAGTTTGTTTCGCCCGACGGCAGCTGATTGTGACACCACTGTCGCCGGTAGAGTAAGTAATGTATCGTTCTTAATTTTGCACCACACAAAAATAAACCTCTTTATTTTCTCAAGCTAATTTTCTCTCTTTTACTTACCTTTATTCCCCACACAAACATTCTAAAGAAGCAGTGCGTATCTTTTAAAAGTGGAAAAACGGACCTACAATTCAAACAAATTCCCGAGGGAATTTGGCAGCTTGGTGCCTCCCCAAATTCAGAAATAAAAAAGGGCCATCTCAAAAGCCCGAATTAAATATTTATTCTGGTTTGTAACAAGCACAGCCGTCCTATTAAAGAAATACAGAAACCTGCTTTTTATGAAAAATACTTTTCGAAATTAAATATATATTAATTTCAAAATTTTCAAAGAACTCAGAAAAAAACGGAAGCATGGTGAGATACGAGCCCACGACCTATATTAATATTTATATGGTGCACAAAATAGCTCCGGTTGACGATATCGATAATTAAAATTACAATTACAACACAGTAAATCATGAGATGTTAAAATAACACCAGAATGAATTAAAATGATCTGCAACAGTTTAATCCCTCTAGGATTAAATTTGCACCAGAAAAGATTAATATAATCCATTTTGGTGTTATTTTTTACTATGAATGAAATTTTACTTTAAATCAAAACCAAGTCAACGATTTGTCAAAGAAAGTCAAAGTCTAAGACTAAGGTTTAGATTTAGTTTTAATCTTAGTCTAAGTCATAGTCATAGTCTAAATCTTAGTCTTTGACTAAGACTTACGCTTACACCAAAATGGATTATTTTAATCTTTAATGCTTTTTAATACCGATAGAGAAATATAATACTAGTTTTTCATTATATTAAAGATTTTTCACCTTTACCAACTACGTTGATAAATGTTCACTTTTTATAATTATGTATTTTTAACGTATCTTTTATGTTAAAAACTTCTATTTTATATGTCTTTGTACTTTTTGAATATCATGAATTCACAATGATGATAATTTTATTTTTATCCTTGACGACAACTCTCGAGCGACGACAGGCGTCAATGTAGACGCCATCTTACTTCCGGTAGCTCAGCTGTCGCTTTTTCCGGTCTATAGGGGAGAAGCTCGCAATTTTCCCAGTCGTGACAGTGGCTCAAGGACAATGAGATGAAAACGATTACATCTCATAGTGGATGAGGTGGATTTCAACTAAAATCTAATTTTAAAATTTATGGCTTTTATTATCTCTATAAATAAATAATTTACTAAAGTAAATTTTTTATCTCTATGTTTTTAAAAGGTTTTTCTTTTGCTTTTTTAATGGTGTCTTAATTTTTTTAAAAATTCAAATTTTTACTCTTTTAAAATTATATTATTGACTTTTTTTTAAAAAAGTCAAATTTTGAATTTTTGCAGAGAAACACTATTAATTACAATTTCATAATATTTGGTAGATAAAGTCATAGTCACTAATAGTA
Organism: Leptopilina syphax; assembly: GCA_032872505.1. NCBI lineage: Eukaryota > Metazoa > Arthropoda > Insecta > Hymenoptera > Figitidae > Leptopilina > Leptopilina syphax. Next base: position 31,938,687 of record CM065477.1, on the reverse strand, counting down.
GGGAAGAGCGGGATTAAAAGTTCCGATTTTGACAAAATGAAAGAAAATAATAGTAAAATAATAACTATTCGTCGGTTGTGCTGACGCTAGGGCAGATTATGCCGCATAGAGTTTTAACTTGTTTAAATTACAGCAAATAATTTTACGCATAAGAAAGAATAAAATAATTGACACATATTATTTATTATAAACATTCAAATGCACAGCAAATCGTAAGGTGTTAAAATAACACCAGAATAGAATGTATGTGAAGTTGGCCCCCCACTTTTAAAAAATTAAATTTTTTTAGAGTTCTAACTTCCTCTACAATAGTTCTAGAGTTCCTGATAGTTTTTAGAAATAGTTCCAGGAATTAAATGGTAAAAAATAGGGTTTTTCATAATGAGCACCCTCTTACTATTGAAAAAATGGATTTACACTACCGTTTACGAGTATCAGGACGATTACAAGCGACTCTAAGAAAAAACATGCCATCACTTTTTCAATCATATCTCGTAAATAAAAGGAGATACAAAGAAAACTTTAAATTTTCTCATTTTTGTCTCTTGACTTCAACTTTTTCAAAAATTTAGATAAAATTCTCTTCACTTTCTTATTTTTATAAATAACATTAAATGTTTTATTAATAGTAAATTTCTCATTTACGAAAATGATTTAAAAATTTTTAAAGTGTTAAATTTTTTATATTGTACACATGAACTACAAGATGACCTGGATAGTCTATTCGTGGTCCACCAAGAATTTTTTGCCACTAAGTATAAATAAATGTTACATAATGTCGTTTCATAGAAAAACTAAGATAGTACATTTTTATTATAATATCTGCGGTACACCGCTTGAAAAAGTTCATCGACAGCGAGATTTGGGAATAATACTGGATCCTGCTCTCACATATAATTATCACACTGATTTTGCTATCGGTAAATCGTTGAGAACTCTTGGTCAGATTGTGCGATCTGGTTTAGTTGTTTTTAGTCTGCGCGTTCATCTCAGGATCTTGTACTTCTCTCTTGTCAGGCCTCACATGGAATTTTTGTCTCAAATATATTCCCCTCAATATGAATATCAGAAGGTGAGGCTTGAGAGAGTTCAGAATATTTTCTTGAGATTTGCTGACAGACAGCTAAGTGTACCTTATGACTATTTTAGTCATGATTTTACGGAATTACGGACGCTGTTCAGAGTTCCGTTAATACATAGTAGATTTTTAAAAAATGATTTGCAATTTTTTTACGGAGTCTTTAATAGCGGCATAGATTGTCCGACTTTATTGTCCGGAATCTCGCTGTTGGTTCCTTATATTTCGTTAAGAGACAGATTAACTTTTAAAGTGCCTTTCAGTCGCACAAACTTGGGAAGTAACTCACCTCTTACTCGGCTTTGTCGTGAGACAAATCATGCTTAAGCTGTAGATTTTTTTAATGGTTCTAAAAGACGATTTTCGCATGAGCCTTTTATTTATATAAACAACAACATTTGATTGACTTTATTACATAATTATGATAGATTTGTTATTGATTTGATAATATTTATAGCGCTAAAATAGTAATAAGTTTGTTCTATTTTTCCTTATAAAGGGTATAATTTTGTAAACCCGTTTATAATAAATTGAAATAAATAAATATTATTAATAAAATTTTTCTAAAAACACAGAAATCTTCGTTAGAATTTCAGCTTTAAAATAAGCCTTTGAAAATTAAAAAAGGTTTTGACGATTGGTGCATTGGAATTTAACTGTGACGACTCGATTCTAGCTTCGCGTGGCTGCGAATGGGAGAGAAAACAGGGACGGATTCATGCTAAGGAATAATAAATATTGATGTTTTACGAGTAATATAAAGAAACTCGAAAGTTTATCGTTCCCCCGCGTTAATTCGTCCCTGCTTTATCTCTCATTCGCAGCCGTGCGAAGCCGGAATCGAGTTGTCAGAGTTGAATTTCAATGCACTAATCGGTCGAAACACGGCTTTACATTTTTAATGATATATTGAAGACGGATTATTTTTTTTTAATTTTCAAAGACTTATTTTAAAGCTGAAATTCTAACGAAGATTGCTGTGTTTTTAGAAAAATATTATCTAAATTTTTCTAGATTTTTAAAAAAGTTGAAATCAAGAGACAAAAATGAGAAAATTTGATAATTTTATTTTATTTTATTCTCGCTCTACAACTCAAAACATAGCTAACGAAATGACTTTAAAGATGGCTTATTTTACGCAAAATTTAATCATCTTTCTAACCGTATTTAAGTTTTTTTTGTATCTCCTTTTATTTACGAGATATTATTGAAAAAGTGATGGCATGTTTTTTCATAGAGTCGCTTGTAATCGTCCTGATACTCGTGGACGGTAGAGTATAATTAGAGTTCTGAGTAGTTTTAAGAGAGTTCTAGAGTTCCTTACAGTTTATTTGAATAGTTCTGATAATCCGAAGTCATAAAAACATAATTGAAAACACGAAAATTTTTCCAAAAAAACTAATATGCTATGTTACAAGAGTTCTGATCAGAGTTCTGTGTGCCCCCTATAGAGATCGATAAAAAACTATTATAACAATTTTTTCAAAACCTAGAAAATACTGAACTACAAGACTTTGAAGTTTCAAAAAAATTTGATTTATTATAAATTATGAGTTCTGATCAGAGTTCTGTTAGCCCCCCATCGAGATTAATACAAAACCCTAATAAAAATTTTTTAGAAACCCTAAAACTACTGAACTACAAGACTTTGAAGTTTCAAATAAAATTTGATTTATTATAAATTGAGAGTTCTAAGAGTTTTGATCAGAGTTCTGTGAGCCCGCATCAAGATCGATAAAACATTTATTACAATTTTTCCAAAACCTAAAAACTACTCAACTGGGGTAGAGGTACTGGTTATCGGACATTTATAGTGTTAAGTCGAATATTTAAGTAAATTTTTGCATAATTAAAAATATGTGGATGACAGATAATGTTCTAAATAAATAAATAAATTTTATAAATTATGTCCTTAGGGGCGTGCAGAAATTTAGTTTGGAGCCAAATAATTTATTTTTAAAAAAATATAAGGAAAATATAAAGTCAAGTCACTTGCTCTAATTATCGGACAACAAAATTTTGTAAATCCAATTATCTGACCCCCATTTATCGGACGCATTTAAATGCCTGACACATTGAAAGGTTAAAAACGAAGAATTTTATTTTAACGGGGTGGTCTGGTGTTCGAGACTGTTTTAAAAGCATATTTCGTAATTCTTTTTTTAATATAATATAAAATATAATCACATCACATCTTTTTACTTCTGTTTATTATTATTATAAATTCTTTAAAAAAATTATTTTACTACTTTATACTTGATATTGGTATAGATATTTACAGTTAATATTACGATGTTATTTTGTTTGGATTTGTAATTTTAGTGAGATCTTATTTTGTTTTTTTGAAAAAATCCATTCATATAATTTTATAATTATTTATTAGCTTTCGCCCGTCGACGACAGGCATCCTCAGATAATTTTAAACTGAAATTACATACAATTATTAGTGAAAGAAATATATTAAAAAATATCTAGAAGAACATAACCTATAACATAACCTATAACTTACCAAGAAGGTTTCTTCCCGGAAATTTACTAAATATATAATTCAAAAAAACACATCTTAATTTGTCAACAAGGACAAATTTAAAATAAAACATGTTGTTAATAATAAAAAAATTTACAAACGGAAAAAGAAGAGGAAAGAAAAAACATGTGTTCGCATGCTTGATCCCTCTTGTTCAACTTGTTCAAATATATTGGTGAATTACAGTGATAGTAAGTGAAACTGAAAAGTACCTCTATATATGGTAAGGAAGAAACCCATACAGTAGGTAAATTCAAATTTCAAATAAGCAGTAATCTAAGAAAATTTTTAATACAAAATAAATATATTAGTTAATTAGTACTGAGAATTAACGAATGATAAAACTGATTCAAATTATTTTAATCAGTCTGTTTATTAACAGAGTTTTCGGACTTGAGAATGTGAAACATCTCTCTAAATTTCCTTCGTCTGTAATTTCGTTCGTTACATATGATGTTTGTTGCTTCGAAATTAAATAGATGGTCATTCTCATGTGCATGAGTGACCAAAGCTGTTTTTCTACTATCATTTCTACAATCCCTCTTATGTTCACTTAGTCTGTCTTTAATATATCTACCAGTCTCACCAATGTAGCAAGCTCCACATTGGCAAGGTACACAATAAACCAAATGCGATTTTAAATCAAAAGAAGTAGAGTCTTTATTTTTTAAAAAAATTTTAAACGGATCCTTATCATAAGAGAAAACGACACCAACATTGTACTCATTAAATAAATTTTTAAAAAAATATTGCAGCTCATTTACGTAAGGCAAAACGACAAAATTAGAGGAAGAAAAAGGTTCTTTGATATTATTATTATTATTAGCATTGTTATTTAATAAAAATTGGTAACGTAAATTAATATATTTATTTAAAAAGGTTACAGGGTAATTATTTTCAATTAGGATATCGTGAACAAATTTCAAATTATCATTAAAAAATTTCTTATCAGACAATTTAATGGCTCTGTCCACCAAGCCATGAACAATGAAAATTTTATCTTTAACAGAAACATTAGAATTGTAGTTTAAATATCTACCAGAAAAAGTATCTTTGTGATACCAATCAGTCATGATAGAGTTGCTCTCTCTTATTAGAAGGTTGTCCAAAAAACGTCCAATTAACGTTATCCTTGTGGATACATGTAATAACATCATCCACATACCTAACATAAAAAATACATTCAAAATCCAATTTCTTAAGAACATCCGATTCAAGTTTCTCCATCACTAAGTCAGCTATGGTGCTAGATAATGGAGAACCCATCGGAGTACCAAAAATCTGTTTATAAAATTTACTATTGAAAGAACAATACGCACTATTAATACAAAATTCTAAAATGTCTAAAAATATATTGTCGGGAATCTCTGTGTGCTGCCTGATTTCTCTCCATTTTAATTTTGTGCATTTCAAAACTAATTCTTTAGGAACGTTTGTAAAGAGTGATTTAACATCAAGTGAGACCAAAATGAAGTCGTTAGGAATATGAAAATCTTTAATATTATTTATAAACTCAAAACTATTTTTTACATGAAACTCTGAATTTCTAATAATTTTCTTAATGGGCGTACTAATGAATTGTGACAAATTGTAAGTTGGTTTACTTTCAACGTGGACTTCTCTAATTTCCCATTACTATCTATACTCCACATAATGGACGGTTGTCATCGTGATGGATTTTTTGGAAATATCAGAACGCGTTCTGGCTTAACACCTGTCATTCTGATGAAAAGATGGATTAAAGAGCAGAAACGTCTGAGGAGACTAAGAAATAAAAATCGGTTCTTACTACGTTGTAAGTCAAGTGGGTTTCTTCCTTCTCATTTAATTAATTTAAATACTAATTTATCTTTTAACAATTTTTCGATAAAAAAGCAATTTAATGAAGTAACTTTTAACTATAAAATTAGTGCTCTTAATTTTGAAATTAATGATACAAATATTTCTATATCAAATTTGCAATCCTTCTTGGTTAATTTAAAGAATGAAATATCTTTGTTGATTAGTGACCAACAAATGTGTTATTATTTTTTTACCTGCCAAGTAAATTTTTTGGATGGTTATGAAAAGAAGCTTATTGACAAGGGTATTTCGAAATTTGATTGGTTAAATAAGAAATATTACAATTTTCGTTTTAATAAAATACCAAATCCGAAATGGATTAGAAACTTATCAAGTGTGACCATTCCACAAGATGTTTCATACTTTTTAAGTCTGGGGGATAAATTTTATATTAATCCGTCGGATAAATCTGCTGTCGTTGAGGACGCTCTGACCATGACTGAGGAGAGAATTAATCTCATCCCGGATAATAAGAGGAATGTTTACAGAAGCAAGTTAACAGGTGCTTTACAAAATTATTTAAACAATAATCATAATATTTTTAACAATTTTATATATAATACTATTAGTAATAAAACTAGACAATTTTTTAAAGAAAATAAAAACATAGTAGTTTGTAAAGCCGACAAAGGTAATGTCACTGTTGTTTTGGATAAGGATGAATATGTAGATAAATGTTTAACCCTCTTAAATGATAGTAATATTTATAAACAAGTAAACAAAGATCCTACTCAAATTATACAAAGACGAATGAATGCACAGTTGATTTGCTTCTCAAGAATTCCTATATAAATTGTCCAGTGTCGAAGCATCTGAAATCTTATAATTCGGTAGCTCCTAAATTTTACGGTCTGCCAAAAATTTATAAATCACAGGTTCCAATGAGACCAGTCACTTCTTTTTGTGGATCACCAACTTACAATTTGTCACAATTCATTAGTACGCCCATTAAGAAAATTATTAGAAATTCAGAGTTTCATGTAAAAAATAGTTTTGAGTTTATAAATAAAATTAAAGATTTTCATATTCCTAACGACTTCATTTTGGTCTTACTTGATGTTAAATTACTCTTTACAAACGTTCCTAAAGAATTAGTTTTGAAATGCACAAAATTAAAATGGAGAGAAATCAGGCAGCACACAGAGATACCCGACAATATATTTTTAGACATTTTAGAATTTTGTATTAATAGTGCGTATTGTTCTTTCAATAGTAAATTTTATAAACAGATTTTTGGTACTCCGATGGGTTCTCCATTATCTGGCACCATAGCTGACTTAGTGATGGAGAAACTTGAATCGGATGTTCTTAAGAAATTGGATTTTGAATGTATTTTTTATTTTAGGTATGTGGATGATGTTATTACATGTATCCACAAGGATAATGTTAATTGTCTTCTTGATGCATTTAATGGCTATAATAATAATATACAATTTACCATTGAAATTGAAAATAATGGTCGCATTAGTTTTTTGGACACCCTTCTAATAAGAGAGAGCAACTCTATCATGACTGATTGGTATCACAAAGATACTTTTTCTGGTAGATATTTAAACTACAATTCTAATGTTTCTGTTAAAGATAAAATTTTCATTGTTCATGGCTTGGTGGACAGAGCCATTAAATTGTCTGATAAGAAATTTTTTAATGATAATTTGAAATTTGTTCACGATATCCTAATTGAAAATAATTACCCTGTAAACCTTTTTAAATAAATATATTAATTTACGTTACCAATTTTTATTAAATAACAATGCTAATAATAATAATAATATCAAAGAACCTTTTTCTTCCTCTAATTTTGTCGTTTTGCCTTACGTAAATGAGCTGCAATATTTTTTTAAAAATTTATTTAATGAGTACAATGTTGGTGTCGTTTTCTCTTATGATAAGGATCCGTTTAAAATTTTTTCAAAAAATAAAGACTCTACTTCTTTTGATTTAAAATCGCATTTGGTTTATTGTGTACCTTGCCAATGTGGAGCTTGCTACATTGGTGAGACTGGTAGATATATTAAAGACAGACTAAGTGAACATAAGAGGGATTGTAGAAATGATAGTAGAAAAACAGCTTTGGTCACTCATGCACATGAGAATGACCATCTATTTAATTTCGAAGCAACAAACATCATATGTAACGAACGAAATTACAGACGAAGGAAATTTAGAGAGATGTTTCACATTCTCAAGTCCGAAAACTCTGTTAATAAACAGACTGATTAAAATAATTTGAATCAGTTTTATCATTCGTTAATTCTCAGTACTAATTAACTAATATATTTATTTTGTATTAAAAATTTTCTTAGATTACTGCTTATTTGAAATTTGAATTTACCTACTGTATGGGTTTCTTCCTTACCATATATAGAGGTACTTTTCAGTTTCACTTACTATCACTGTAATTCACCAATATATTTGAACAAGTTGAACAAGAGGGATCAAGCATGCGAACACATGTTTTTTCTTTCCTCTTCTTTTTCCGTTTGTAAATTTTTTTTATTATTAACAACATGTTTTATTTTAAATTTGTCCTTGTTGACAAATTAAGATGTGTTTTTTTGAATTATATATTTAGTAAATTTCCGGGAAGAAACCTTCTTGGTAAGTTATAGGTTATGTTATAGGTTATGTTCTTCTAGATATTTTTTAATATATTTCTTTCACTAATAATTGTATGTAATTTCAGTTTAAAATTATCTGAGGATGCCTGTCGTCGACGGGCGAAAGCTAATAAATAATTATAAAATTATATGAATGGATTTTTTTCAAAAAAAACAAATAAGATTTACAGTTAATGTTTATAACAAAAAAAACAAATCACAGAAAACCATGG
>CM065477.1:31894704-31929907 GCA_032872505.1 Leptopilina syphax | reverse complement strand
TATTTCTTGGTTACCAATATTGAATCAACGTTTGAAATTAATATTCTACAAATACCAACACATAGCAAAAATTAAAAAAAAATTAAATTAAACTACTAATCTAAAGAAAAAAAATTAATTTAATTAGAACACTCTATTTAAAACAGAATGTGATAAAAAATCAGACAAAGACAAAATTTGTCTAAGTTTGAGAATGCAAGTGTCTCTTCTTATATAGACCTGGTAACACAACTTGCTAGTAAGTTAAAAGAAGCTCTTGCGCACTCTGGTGTTAGATTTTGAAATGTCCCGCGCTGCTTCAAAGTATAAGCTCGAAATTACTTTGAATAAGTGCCACCAGGGTGCGCCAAAGTTTCTTCCTCTCGTTAGCAAGTTGTTTCACAGTTGTATATAAGAAGAGACGCTTGCATTCTCAAACGCAGACAAATATTATCTTTGTCTGATTTTTATCACATTCTATTTTTAACAGAGTGTTCTAATTAAATTAATTATTTTTCTTTCTTTTTAATTTTTTAAAAGAAATTTTTTTTTTTGAAAAATTTTTGCTATATGTTGGTCTTTGTAAAATATTGATTTCAAACGTTAGTTCAGTATTAGTAACCAATAAATAACCAAGCATTAATTTAATTTTAAAGCATTAGTAATTAATTAGTCATTCATATTGGTCCAATCTTTGTTGCCAATGAATATCCAAGACTTGAAAAGTCCGGCATTTGCCTTGTCACCCAATAGTGATCCAATATTGGCTGCCTATGCTTAGAAAAGTCGTGATCATCCCAAGACTCTGTCAATAGTTGCCCAATATTGGTTGCTATTATTGCACCATCATTGGTACTGCTGGCTCCCAATGTAGGACCATTATTGCGCCAATGGTTAATTTCCCATTAGGTAGTAATATTATGTAAAAGTGTAAGAAATTTTCTATTTAGACAGAATTTTCATAGTTAATACTTTGTTTTTATGTCCTTTTAGATGGTAATGCTTTAGGTTGGAGAAATTTAAAATTCTGATATAATTTTAAACATTTATAATAATAAAATTCTGAGTTTTTGCTATGAATTCGTTTATTAACCCTCTCCGACGCCTAAATTATTTAAAGAATAAATTATTTAAAGAACCAGAGGTTTACAAATGTTTTTTTATGCCCTTTTAAATAATAAGGCTTAAAAGTTTGAGAAATTTTAAATTCTGATAAAATTTGGAACGTTTATGATAAGAAATTTCTGATTTTTTGCTATGATTTCGCTTTTTAATCCTCTCCGACGTCTAAATTAAAAAAAAAATAAGTCTTACAAACGTATTTTTATGCCTTTTTGTATGGTCATGCTTTTAAAGTTCGAAAAATTTAAAAGTCTGATATAATTTTGAACGTTTCGACGGGTGTTACGAAGAAAAACACTCTTAAAATTTCTTTGCGAGAAAACTAACACTCCTGATTTTAAAATTAAAAAATTGAGTTTTAATTTTGAAAAATAATTTGATTATATTAAATTTTTTAATAAATATTACAACACGAAAGAGAAAATTTGAAAAAAACTCTTTTATTTTATTAGAAAACTTAAAATGAAAACTGTATTTTTGGTTATATTTTTTTCGAGAGTGTTTTTTTTCGCCCTGAATCTTGATTGTATTTATTTTCGTAACACCGTCGGTTTATGATGAAAAATTTCCGAGTTTTTAATATAATTCCGTTTTTAACCCTCTCCGACGCCTGAATTATTACAAGAACCTGAGTATTACAAATGTATTTTTACGCCCTTTTGGATGGTAATGCTTTAAAGTTCGAGAAATTTAAAATTCTGATATAATTTTGAACGTTTATGATAAAGAATTTCTGAGTTTTTAATATGATTCCGTTTTTTAACCCTTTCCTACGCCTGAATTATTTAAAAGAACCTAAGTCTTACAAATGTATTTTTATGCCATTTTGGATGGTTATGCTTTAAAGTTCAACAAAATTTAAAATTCTGATATAATTTTGAACGTTTATGTTGAACAATTTCTGATTTTTTGCTATGATTTCACTTTTTAACCCTCTCCGACGCCTAAATTATTAAAAAAACAAGAGTCTTACAAACGTATTTTTATGCCTTTTCGTATGGTAATGCTTTAAAGTTCGAGAAATATTAATTTCTGACATAATTTGGAACGTTTATGATAATAAAATTCTGAGTTTTTTCTATGAATTCGTTTTTTAACCCTCTCCGACGCCTAAATTATTAAAAAAAATTAGGTTCTTACTAATTTGTTTTTATGTCCTTTTGGATGGTAATGCTTTAAAGTTTGAGAAATTTAAAATTCTGATATAATTTTGAACGTTTATGATGAAGAATTTCTGAGTTTTTTATATGATTCCGTTTTTTAACCCTTTCCTACGCCTAAATTATTAAAAGAACCTGAATCTCACAAATGTTTTTTATGCCCTTTTAGATGGTAAGGCTTAAAAGTTAAAGAAATTTTAAATTCTGATATAATTTAGAACGTTTATGAGGAGAAATTTCTGATTTTTTGCTATGATTTGGCTTTTTAACCCTCTCCGATGCCTAAATTATTAAGAAAATGATAGACTTACAAATGTATTTTTATGCCTTTTTGTATGGTAATGCTTTAAAGTTCGAGAAATTTTAAATTGATATAATTTTAAACGGTTATGATGATAAAATTCTGAGTTTTTGTTATGAATTCGTTTTTTAACCCTCTCCGACGCCTAAATTATTAAAAAAATGAGGGTCTTACAAATTTGTTTTTATGTTCTTTTGGATGGTAATGCTTTAAAGTTTGAGAAATTTTTAAATTCTGATATAATTTTAAACGGTTATGATGATAAAATTTCTGATTTTTTGCTATGATTTCGCTTTTTAGCCCTCTCCGATGCCTAAATTATTAAGAAAATGAGAGACTTACAAATGTTTTTTATGCCTTTTTGTATGGTAATGCTTTAAAGTTCAAGAAATTTTAAATTCTGATAAATTTTTAAACGTTTATGATGATAAAATTCTGAGTTTTTGCTATGAATTCGTTTTTTTAACCCTCTCCGACGCCTAAATTATTAAAAAAATGAGGGTCTTACAAATTTGTTTGTATGCCTTTTTTGATGGTAATGATTAAAAAAGCGAGAAAATTGTAAGTGTTTATAGAATTTTCATGTTAAATGAGGAAATTTTTCTGTAATAATAATGGATTACTTAATATAATCTTATAAATTTAATATTTTTGTCTTTTTTCTATCTAGTTTAGTGTTTTCAACCCTTCAATTGTTTATTTTTATATTTAGATCTCAAAACACGTGAATTTAAAATTGTTAAACTTTTAACGTTACGTTCTTCAGCCTAATAACTTAAGGACATCGCAAAGAAACTCATGGAACTTCTCATCTCTAGTGGGTTTCCTCTTGCAAAATGGCACAGCAACCATCACTGCAGGAACTTTGGCTCAACAAGTTGGGATGGGACGTCCCGCTTCCAGAGAGTATCTCCTTACAGTGCATTAAATTTAAGGAAGAACACTGTAAAAAGAAAGGTACTAATTTAGTACCAGTTTTGGGTACTAAATTGTCATTTGGTTCTATTTTAATACCTAAAATCAGCTCTAATTTAGAACTTTTTATTTACAGTGAACTAGCTCAACTCCCCAAATCTCAATTACTTGATGGCTTAATTTTACTTCGACTTGTACAACGGAACTTCACAGATTCTCGGATGCATCTCAATTGGCAATGTTTATTTAAAAACCTCGGAACAAAGCAAAATTTCAAACGTCACTCTTAATTGTGCTAAAACCAAGATTGATCCTCTCAAACGTCTCACCATTCCAAGGTTAGAACTCTCAGCGGTAACTCTCACTTGGATCAACAGCCATCCCTCAAGATGGAAAGAATATGTACGCAACAGGGTGTCTTCAATCCACGATCTCGTCCCTCAAGGTCAACGGAAATTTATAAGAGGAAGAGAAAATCCTGCTGATTGTGCATCAAGGGGCCTATCAGTTCAGCAACTTTCTCAACCACAACTATGGTGGAACGGTCCATACTGACTTAAGGACTCTAAGGAAAAATGTTTTACGGAGTGAAAATGAGTTCGCCTGGGAGCAACTCGAGTAGACTTTGTCCCACGTGTGGTAAAAATATTGTTCGTGAAGCAGTAAATTGCTCTGGATGTAGTTCTTCATATCACCCATGATGTGCGAACGTCACTGGTGTTCTTGATAGTGGAGCGTATTCTAAGTGCTGTAAACCACGTGCATCTACACCTACGAATCTCCATCCGTCGTCTGCTGACAATTATGATTCGCAACTTACAGCTAATGACGTTGAACGAATTATTTTTGCTGCATGTTCTCGTCTCGACGTGTCTACTAGTAAAAAAATAGATGCTTTGGAACATAAAATAGATGATGTGGTTACTAGAGTTGGTGACACGGAGGTTAAAATTGATGGTCTTTCTACTCGTGTTTCTGAAGTTGAAGGTACTATAGCTAATTATGATAAAATCGTGTTTAATAAATCCATGACTGAATTTGCAAATAGGGAATCTCGAAAAAAAAACATTATGTTATTTGGTATTCCTGATAATATAGTCCCTGATAATGAAATAATTGATACTAAAGGCATGAAAAGCGCTTTGATATTATTACTTAATGGAATTATATCAGCTGATTTACTTTCTGATATACGGGTATTTAGAGTTGGTTTGATTCATTAGTTACAGCTAAAACCACGCTCCCTAAAAGTCGTGTGTGTAACAGAAGAGAGCGCTCGTGTCATATATCGCCTTCTACTAGATGCAAAAAAAAGCGGGAAACATGCTGCTCTGAAGGAGATTTGGTTTGCACTCGATCGTACCAAGAGTCAGCTGAAGGAAAATGGCTGGGTTAAGGAAACAATTACAAACACGTCGTCAGAATGGAGAAACCAACCTGAAACTGCTCTATCGACATGGATGTCCAACGATAACTCACACATCGAAAGATTAGACGTCAACGGTCTTGAATTGGTAGTAGCGGACAGTGTTTCTTTTTCTCCTTTAGACACTCATTCTTTATCTTCATCTCATGTTTGTAAATATAGATGTGTTAATAGATTGACTGCTTCGTTTTATTATCAAAATGTTCGTGGCCTTCGCTCTAAATTACGTGACCTACATACTACATTGCACACACTTTCATATGACATTTATACACTTACAGAAACATGGTTGAGAGCTGATATCTCAAATCCTGAGTTGAGTTTTTTTGGTTTTGATGTGTTTAGATGTGATCGAAGCGTGAACACCAGTGATAAGTTTGTCGGTGAAGGTGTTTTGATTGCTGCCAAGAGTTCATTATGTTGTGCAAAAGTGGAAACTGGTAATAATTCTTTAGAGCACATTTTTGTTAAAATTAAAATAAATAACTGTCAAGTGATTTTAGGGACTTTTTACATACCTCCGGCTAATTATGAAAAATACTATGCTTTGTGTGGTATTTTAGAGGATTTGTTTATCCAATACCCTTCTGCCACTTTTATAATTATGGGTGATCTAAATATGCCTTTCGCGGAGTGGAATATAAATTCTAATCAAGGACCTAGCTGTACATATAAACCAGGTACTTTTCGTCTACAACGGCAAATGGTTGATTTATTTTCGGACACTTTAGATTATTTAAATTTAAAACAGATTAATGTTTTTGATAACGAACACGGTTCTATTCTTGATGTAGTCTTTGTTAATAGTGATAATCATGAATTAACTGTAGCATCTGACATACTTATTTCGCCTGACAGTTTTCATCCTCCGATTGTACTAAATTCTAAACATGTTAACAGAAATGATTTCTTATCACGTAATACTAATGTTAATACTAAATATGATTTTCAGAATGCGAATATTGCAGCTATTAATACTTTTCTTTTGGAAGTTGATTGGAGTTGTTTAATGTCGGCAGTGAGTGTGAATGAGGCAGTAAATATTTTTTATTATTATTTATATTTATTTTTTGAACTTTTTGTTCCTATTATAACAATTCGTTATTCATTGTACCCATCATGGTATAGTACCGAACTCAAATCATTAACGCATGCAAAAAAATTTTTTCATTTCAATTATAAACTTCATAGAAGTGAATATAATTATCTTATTTTTTCTAATCTTCGATCTCAATGTAAATCGCTATCTAAAATTTGTTTCAGCAATTTTGTACGCCGTGCTGAACTCTCTATTATTCATAACCCTAAATTCTTTTGGAAACACGTAAATTCACTTCGCAAAGAAACTCGTATACCCACTTCTATGTACTTGGACAATAACTATGCTAATGATAACGAACACATTTCTAACTTATTTGCTGATTTCTTTAACTCTGTATATGAACCAGACACAGCAACTAACCTTACTGTTGACACGCTATCTGACTCTGTTGACATTGGATCAATTTGTATTACTAAAGAAATTGTTTTGAATAAAATTAAAAAACTTAATGTTAACAAGGGAGCTGGTTCAGATGGCGTTCCACCTGCTTTGATAGTGTCATGTTGTTCATCATTGGTCGAACCTTTATTTATTCTTTTTTCAAGGTCTATATCTGACAAAGTGTTTCCACAAGAATGGAAAAAGGGTATAGTTGTACCGGTGTATAAAGATGACGATAAAAATAATATACGAAATTATCGTCCTATAACTATTCTTAATGTCTTTTCGAAAATATTTGAAAGTATAGTTTACGACGAATTGTATCGAGCTGTGTCACATGTTATTATTGATGAGCAGCATTGTTTTGTCAGGGGTAAATCAACTGATACTAACTTGTGTATATTTATTGATTTTCTGACAACTTCAATCGAATCGGGATCGCAGGTTGATGTAATCTATACTGATTTTTCTAAGGCCTTTGATAAGGTTAATCATAATATTCTTTTGACTAAATTAAAAATGATGGGTATTCATTCTCCCCTTCTTGACTGGTTTGATAGTTACCTTTGTGATAGACCACTAGTGGTAAGGGTTAATAACGCTTACTCATATGAATTTATGGCTACCTCAGGTGTACCGCAGGGTTCAAATCTTGGCCCGCTTTTATATTTAATTGATATAAATAACATCAAGAATATTTTTCAGTTTTGTTTCTTTTTACTTTTTGCGGATGACCTAAAACTTTTCATGATTATAAATGGTGTAGATGATTGTTTAAACTTGCAGGAGGATTTGAACCATCTTAATGATTGGTGCAAGAAAAATAATGTTTTTTTAAACCCTTCTAAGTGTTCTACTATGACTTTTTCTAAGAAAAAGGTTGCATTAGCTTGCGATTACAAAATAAACAGTATTTCCCTTTTGAGAGTGTATCAGGTGCGAGATTTGGGAGTTACGCTGTGTAGTGACCTTTCTTTTGATACACACATAACTAACATTGTCAGTAAGGCTATCAAATCTCTTAGTTTTATTAAGCGTAACGCGTTAAATTTTAAAAATATAAATTGTTTAAAAAGCCTATATTATGCATTTGTTATGTCACCTATGATGTTTGTGTCACAGGTTTGGTCACCATACTACAGTGTACACACATTGAGATTGGAACGTGTGCAAAATCGTTTCTTGCGTTTTGCTGCAAAGCAATTAAATCTACCTTTCGATTTCTATTTACATGATTATGACACTCTACGAGCACAACTGAACTTACCTAAAATTGAGAATAGATTTTTATATAATGACCTTCTGTTTTTGTTCAAAATTATTAACAATATTATTCAATGTCCTTCTATTCTTGAAAGAATTAATTTCTCTGCTCCTAATAGGTTATTAAGATATAATTCGCCTTTTGTTGTTAATTTTCGTAGAACTAATTATGGTTATTACTCAGTTTTTGAAAGACTTCATAGAGAGGCTAATGTATATAATGATAAAATTGATCTTTTTGGCATCTCTCTATCAGCTTTTAGAACCTCATTGCGCCGATTGTTATTGTCTATGGACAACACTAGATAGATGTGTTATTGGTGTGTTGTGTGTGAGCGTGGGAGTACGTTTAGGATTAAGTCATCATTGTATTCTTTTTTATATATATTACTCTTCAGAGGGCCTTTGAGCCCGTATATACATTAAATAAATAAATAAACTCCAACTCTAAAGGCGGACTCCTCAGCACAAGTCGAAGAGAGACCCGGAACCACACCCACAATTACAATCTCACATCACGCATCATTGGATTTAATCGAGAAGTGCTCATCCTTTTACAAATTGCTAAAAATCAGGTTCATCGGTGTTCTAAAAAGGATTCCAAACTCTTCTTTGGTGCATTCCATTGGACCAAAAGATCTTGCTCTCGCAAGAATTGCTTGGGTGAAAATTACTCAAGCAGCGTATTTTCAAACAGATATCAGAAATCTCAATCAAAGTATCAGTTTCTCAAGGTCTCATGCATTTTCAAAACTCAAACCCATTTATTGATCAACAAGGAATCATTCGAGTCGGAGGTCGGCTCTAAAATTCAATCTTGGATTTCGACAACAACATCCTGCTATCTTGCCCAAGGATTCTCCTTTTACTCGGTTTATCATCGAAGAAGCTTACTTAAGGACATTTCATGGTAGGATTTCTCATGGTGGACATTTCTCACCTTGGCTCACATCGGAGAATCTTATTGGATCATCGGAGGAAGGCAAACAGTAAGATCATTCATACTCAAATGTGTCACCCTCAAAACTTGGAAAGGACGTGGAGCAAAAACCAAAAAAGGATGGATTTGTGTTTTTGTATGCTTCTCATCATCTGCTCTACATCTAGAAATTGTTGCAGATTATACCTCAGAAGGATTCCTCGCAGCATATCGACGATTCGTTTCCAGGAGAGAAATTTGTCAGACACTCTACAGCGATTGTGGCACCAATTTCATCGGTGCTAATAAAGTTCTCAAACGACTTTTCAAGGGTGAAATCTTTTAAGTATCATCTCAGAAGGACGATTGGAAAGACGATATTGACGTTTGAAGAATTTACGACTCTTCTCACGCAGATCCAAGCTGTTCTCAACTCCCGACCGTTGGAACCACTCACAAATGACCCTGACGAATAATCAGCTCTCACTCCAAGACATTTCCTCATCGGGGAACCACTTACCTCTATACCGGAACCTTCTCTCTTGGAAGTACCAAGTTCAAAAATAACCAAGTGGAAATTAATTCAGCAGCAGTTCCAGTCTTTCTGGTCAAGGTGGTCCACAGGTTACCTTCAACAACAACTTGCCATCTCAAAGTGGCATCATCCATCTCATCAGATCAAGGTCGGCTCCATGGTTCTGCTCACTGACGAGAGGTTTCCTCCCTTAAAATGGCCTTTGGCCAGGGTCACTGAATTAAACCCTGGCAAAGATGGGCTCACTAGGGTAGTTTCAATTAAAACTGCAACGTCACTACTCAAGCGGCCTATCTCCAAATTGGCGGTGCTCCCTGTCTCCGTGGAATAAGGACCATCTTATCAGCTCAAGGATCGTCAACGCTGTTGCCGATGGGGGGAGTATGTTCGGTTTTCAATGAAAAATAAGTCATTTTTTGGTGTTGTGCGTGTGATTTTGATTTACGACCAAAGTGACCGCGCGATGGCAGCATCTCTCGGTGTTCGTCTTTTTGCTTTGCGCGACGATATTCTTATGTCTACACAGTCTTAAATAAATGCTCTCACAGTTAACCATAATTTTTGTCAGCTCTCGATATTTTTCTTTTGAGTTAAATTCTTTATAAAAAATTCAGTAAATTTTAAGTGAAAAAACAATTGGTTGTCTCTCGCAAGTGTTCTCAAGTGCTTTTTGTTAAGGTTTTCTCTCAGTAAATAAGATTTTTCTCACGGAAACTAAAAGCGTGCACTTGCCGGCAAGGCCACCGCTTAGAATTGTTTTATGAACTAAATTTAAAGGACAATAAGGTGATTCACAATTCTTTGTACAAATTATATCTCACTAGATTATTTTCTTTAATAAATAATTTTGTGTATTTTTAACTTTAACATTAATAATAAAATGTCTAGAGCAAAAGCACCACCAGAAAACCACCATAAATTGTCTGGAAAAACATAAATTACTAATAAAAAAATAGCAAAAATCACAGAGCGATTATAAACACGTGTTGCACGTTGATAAAGATGCAAATTAAAATTGTATAAAAATTGTTATAAACAAATGGAGAAAATTGATACAATTTTTAAAACTAATAGCGACAATCCATTCTACGCGAAAAATTACTAAAAGAACATGTATGACTTTTTAAAAAACTTCTCTCTATTTGTTGTAAATAAATAATCTATAAACAAATAATGCACTCTCATGTACCTATTGGAGCCCATCATTAGACAAATTAAAATTTCAGCAAAATTATTATAGAAAACAGGACTGCAGATCAAATGATGACTTTTGACGTTAAAAAATTGTTTAAAAAATAATTTATTTAAACAATTAGTTATAAACAAATAAGAGAAAATTAATAAAAAATTTTAAACTAATACCGCAATTTGATTCTACGCGAAAAATTACTGAAGAAACATGTATAACAAATTATTTTTTAAACAATTTTTAGCGTTTTTTAAGTAAGCAAATTAAGTAAATATATGTTGTTCATAACATAACATTTTGCACATAATGAAACGTAATTGTTAATAATACTTAAAGGAGATCTTTCATAAGAATTTGTTTTTTAATAACAGGCTCATAATTTTGAGAAGTAAAATTGACACCTTGTTTCTCCTTATTATATTTTAAAAAACTATCAATAACTTTTTATCAGCCATCTAATTTTTAAAAATGAAACGTAAACATTTTTTAGTAATTTACTAATAACAACTATCAAAATAGAAAAAATGGATTGTTTTTAGTCATATAAATTTTTAAAATTTTAAAATCCACATAGTTATAATTTTGTACAATAATAAATTATGAGTAATTTAATTCCAATAAAAAAATTATAATTTTTTTTCTATATAGATCTTAAATCTTTATAAATGTTTTTATTATTGAACAACCGACTTAAAACACTGTATTATTGAAAATACAATTAATATTTTTAAATTTGACAAAGAGTTTCTAAACATATAATAAATAGTCACGTTAAATAAATATTATACGAAAATTATCGAATATATACTTTATTATTATTTTTAATTATCATCTTTGGGAATCAGTCTTTCGTAAAAAAGGCGTACAAAGGCCATCTGTTTCTTAAAAAGCTTATAATTAATAATATTGAAAAAATTGCAAATCTCCCCATCTTGCCCCACCGGCGGGTAAGATGGGGTACCCGTAGGGGTAAGATGGGGTACTAAAAAAACAACCTATTTCTGTCGACAAATTTTACAAGTAAAGGTTGCATCTTCATCTTCATGCATAACTGCAGTGAGCCTATTGGCCGCAGACAAAAAAAGCAGCCCAGCCTTCATTTGAGTCTAAATAATAACCATTACAATAGAGACAAGGTGTATTTTCCACTTTACCATCGCTAATTGATGATTTAACCTGACAAGCTTTTTTCTTTTTTGTCACTCTTATTTTATTCAGTCTTGATTTTAGTAGTTTTCTTAACTTCTCTTATTTCCCTTTTTTTTGCTTAATTTGTGAACCCCGTCTTGCCCCACTCTCCCCTACCCCATCTTGCCCGCACCTACGAAATTGAATAAAACGATTAATTACTACAATTTAGGATTCAACAAAGAAAAAAAACATATGCTTCCCTTCTTCTGTAACCCTTGATAGTTAGAAAAAAAATTTATATAGTTCATTAACTGTTATTATTAAGTAATAAACACCTCCTAAAAAAAGTGAAAAAATTAAAGAAAATCGTCGAAAACAGTTTTTTTAGTAAAACAGATAAAAGATTTGTTCTCATGGCTTTTAGGTTTTGTAAACAAGAAACTATCGTCTCGGTGCAGTATTATGTAAAATATAATCGCGATTGGTTAATTTGTTTGTTAAATAAGGCCGCTACCCCGTCTTACCCGCTACCCGTCTTGCCCCACTCTCCCCTACTATTAAATAATATGGTGAAAAATGAAAAATGTAGTTTTTAATTTTTTTAAGAAGCTTAAAGAATAATAAAATTAGATACGAAAAATTCGAAACGTTAAAAAGTTGTAATTTAATAAACATTCACTATTAGTAATTATTATAATATATTATAATCACGCGTCCAATAATAAATTTAATTAACTTGGCGGGCTTTTTAAAATCTACGAAATTCACCAAAAAAAACTAAAATTCTTGAATTCTGTCAATTTTGTTTACCTTTTTTTGGAAAAAGTAGCATTTGGTAGCTTTTTGACAAAATTAGTAGCAAAAAGTAGGCTTGACCAAAAAAAGTGTCAAAAAAGTGGAAAAGTGTGTCACTTCGAAGCCTGCATCAGACACGCCATCATTTATTTTTGCATCCGAAAGTTTTGGAAATTTTTCCACCAAATACTTAAAACATTTACCATCTTTAGCCAAGGCTTTTACATATGGCTTCATTAACCCGAGTTTGACGTGCAATGGTGAAATTAACATTTTTTTCTATTAACTAAAGCTTTATGTACAATGTTCTTTTTCCCGGGTTCCAACACAGTTCTTTTGGGCCATATCTTACGTGTGTAATGGTTTGCTCTATCTCTGCGGTCCCATTCGCATAAACAACATTGAAATTTGGTGAATCCACTTTGTTATCCGAGTAACATAGTTATTATTTTCAGATCCCGGCAAATCTGCCACTTATGATCCTTATATTTAATTTTTTCTAAAATCAGCTTGAGGTATATAATGAGTCTCTTTTGTGACTCAAGCTGAGATCAGTTTATTTCTGTGCATTCCAGAACTAAGAATAATTCAGATTTACAATTAGCGGCTTGAGAAAACACCTAAGCAACAAGAATCACAAAAGTATGCAAAAATTTTAATCGTAAGCTATATTGAATTCGACATTTAAAATTTTTAAAAACGGACATTATATTCATTTTTAACGACAACGAAAACACCAGAGTAACGATTATCGAGTGAATCTGATAAGTTTTTAACTTTTTGGCCGCCAAATTGGGTCCGCCATTTTTAATGTTTAACAACCTACTTCAAATTCGTAATTAGCGACCCTGAAAACCCCCGAGCATCAGTTTTCAAGGAAATCCGAACAATTTTTTTTAAAAACCGCCATTTTGTATCCGCCATTTTTAATTTCTTTAATGTATTCAATTTTTATGTAATTAGAGTCACGGAATTAAAATCAATAGTAAAAATATGCGAAAAGCCTGTTTAAGATATAGAAAGTAAATAAATTCCCATGCAAATAAATTTCTGAGACTTCACCACCTTACGAGGCGTGTAAAAAAATCACCAGCACCAAACTTTTGGTCCGACAACTTTTTTCTCTTTCGATACACCCTAAGAAAGAGAATCCACTACACTGAAAAAAAAGTTCATTGAATCAAGTAAATGCATTTTCTTGACCTAATTTACTTCAAACAAACCCATATTTTCTTATTGGAAGAAATTTATTTTCTTGTGTCAAGTGATTTTGAGCATTGATCAAAGTTATTGAAATAAGAAAATATGGGTTTGACATAAGTAAATATCTTACTGTTTCAAACGAACTGTTTTACATGCGCCAAGTCTCGAAAAAGTATTGAATCAAGAATATTATGTTCTCACGTCAAGTAATTTACCTTGAGTCATTTGGTATCTTGAGTCAAATAATTTTTTTATTTCCTTTAAAGCAACTATTTATTTCATCCAACACCCTTAGTCTTGAGCCAAGAAAATGGGAAGATTAATATAAGTTTTTTTTTTTTTAAATGACTTCAGGCTTAGCCAACTGTCAGAACACACACTCTTATATACCAACTTGTTTTTGCGTTTCTACAGAACGACTTTGAGGTTAGGAGTACTCGCATTTGCCTGGACCACCCGTCAATGGGTTTTCTCGCCAGTGGAGAGGGAAACTGTAGAAAACCTCTCTGAGTACAACCGGTTTATCGACAGTCGAGTTCTAATGGTGTGTACCGGACAATAATCGACGGTGCACATCATTATACTTCGACGTCAAACCTCCCGCTCAGATTATCTCACGTGCCGGAAAAATCCCAGGCTAATGGGCGCGAAACAAGTACCCTTGGTCCGCCCACCGAGCCAGGCATTTATTTTACTTGAAGCATTTCTATATTCTCATGTTTCAAGAACATTAATTTCTTGGAAGAATGTTATATTTTCTAAAATGAAATATTTTATTTATTCAATTCAATTAAGTGTAAGATCTTGAATTAAATCATTTTTTTGATTCCTTTAAAACAAGATTTGACTTAATCTAACACCCATAGTTTTGAGCTAAGAAAATATGAAGATTAATACAAGTTAATAATTTAAATATCAGTTTTTGAAAACTGTCCATTGAGGCTAGGATGGCATAGTGGTAGCGTGACGGCTTCTGGTGCATGCAACCCAGGTTCAATTCCTCCAAACGTGAAAAATTTTCTTTAAAGGTATATTTGTTGTACTTTTGTTAAGTATTAATTAAATGTAAATATATATGGTCCATTTATTTAAAATTATTTAATTTTTATATACACAGTGAAAACGGTAGGCCTAACTTGTCATTTGACCAAATCACAATTTTACACAGAAATAAGGTTAAGTTTGAAAAGACTCAGTCTGAAAACACATTTGCTGTAAAAAATTTGAGTGATTTTGTCAATCGGCAAGTTAGTCACTGGCCACCACTGCGTATATAAAAATTAAAATGTTTTAAATAAATAAATCCCATTTTTAAAAATGAAATTTTATTTTAAAAATTTTAAAATCTTATCGTAAATTATTTTAAATTTTTAAAAAATATTTTTATTAAAAACTACGCGTAAAAACAAAAGTTTTCATTATAATAACGTCCAATTTGATCAATTTTTGACCGAGTTATAAGCATTTAAAAAAAAATTTACGTAAAATATGTCACTTTTCAAAAATCTGTATCTCCTGAACCGCTTTATAAAAAAATTTGAAAAAAATCAAGGTAGCTCATTTCAAAGAGTACTAAAAGAAAAAAATGTTTAAAAAAATTTGAAATGCAAAAGCAAAATAATTTCCGATTTGGCCTGGAATGCCCCATATGTAAAATAACAATTATTTAATTATTTAAATAAAAAATATAAATGTTAATTAATTAAATAATAAAAATGTTTGACCTAAGTATTAGAAAAGATGGAATGGGGGTAAGGGGGGGAAATTCAAGTAAATAATTTACTTGTATTGAGAAAATATTTTTTTAATTGAAGTCTATAAATTTTCTCAAATCAAGAAAATATTTTCTCGGTCAGAGAACATATTTTCTTGATTTGATACATAAATGATTTTGAATTAATATATTCTGCATTTCTTACATGCTACTTAACTTCTTGGTCGAGTTCCATATTTTCTTGGATCAAGAATATCTGTTCTTCTCACAAATATACTATGTCAAGAAAAACGTTTTCTTGAATCAATACTATAATAGTCTTGGCCTTATTCAATCCCACGATTTGCTTCAATCAAGAAAAATTTTCTTGGTTCAATACTTTTTTTTCAGTGTATATGGCACTCTTTGCATTTGAAATTTTTTTTTGTGTGCCGGTGTAATTAATATAATAATTTATATTAAATCTAATTTGAAACAGAAAAAATATTGTTGTTTTTAATTAATCATTTTATTTAATTATAATTTTTCAATTACAAATTACAGTATTAAGTAAGGTGATGTGGGGTGATGTGAAACATAGGGGATGTGCAACACCGCCGATTTCTGATCTACAGTTCGATATTGAACAGAGCCAAGTATTGCCATTTGTTTGTGTCTTCAGTAGCTTGTTTTTGATATAAAACTCACGAGACTGCTCGCAGATAGGTTTGCTGTACGTAAGTTGACTTAAATTTCTCGAGAAGGAAATATTTCTTGCGCTTTGCATTTCTAGTCGTTTGTGAAGGGTGTTAATTTATTTTATAGATAAGAATGTGTTTATTGTTGGATTTTTAAGTGTTTTTAAATATCTGTTTATATTTTGTGTTTCCATTGCATTGTATTGCGTACAAGTCATTTTTCGCAAAATATCATATTTGGGGTGATGTGCAACACTTTTTTTTGGGGTGGACGTAACTACATTTTACGTGTCATAACTGCGATTTACATGATGAATAAAAAATTCTTAGTTATTTTCCTTTAATTATATTCCTTATTCAGTTATGAATAAATAAAAAATTAAACAAAAAAATTTTCTTTTCTTTGGTGAAATCTCCACTTTTTAGAGGTCAACTATACCTTAGTAAATTTTTTTTTGGCAGATTTCGATTAGTTTGCCTTGAAAAAGCCTAAAATTAATAATTAAAGAGATTTTCATCGATATTTATGCATTACATACCTGAATTTTACTGGTGTTGCACATCATCCCAACTTGTTTGGAAAATGCAAAAACAGACGTTTTTTAAAAAGCGAAAAATTTGTAGGAAAAATTTAAAATTCTGAAAATCTAACAATTCAGAAATATTCTATTATAATGCTTCTAAGTCATTCAATTTTTAAATATTTAAAAATTTAATTATTTGACATGTTTTTCGTCTAACGAAAAAAAACGTTGCACATCACCCCACAAAACCCTACCTAATTATACAGTAAAAAGTCTCAGATTATTACAAAACATTTAGGGCCGGTTCCATAACTTTATTTAACCAGAGTTTAAGACAGTAAACTCGGTTTAGTGAAAATCATGCGTTCCACAATTTTTTAAACTCGGGTTAAAATGGCTAATCTCAGGTTGAAATTAACCGACCAAAGTTGGAGGTTTAACTCTTAAACTTCGGTTAAATCTCTCCCCACCATAGTACAGTACGTCATATATATATATATATATATATATATATATATATATATATATATATATTATTAACCTCAACAAAAGTTGAGGTTAAGTTTGTAATAAAGCATAATAGTTTTATCATGTATTTAATATAATATTAAAAATTAAGTGTAAAAAATAGAAAATGTTTTAGATTGTCAAAGAATAGTGTTAATGAAGTGTTAACAGAAATAAGAGCTGAATTAGAACATCGAACACAACAGTAAGTAAATATATATTATATTTATTATTTCTACAAGTCATTGTAATTAATGTTTAACACCATTCAAATGACGTTTGAATTTATAGGTTATATGTTCAAATAATATCGACTTGAGTATTTCTAGAATAGTATATATCAATTTTGGTAATATAATACTTTTTCTGATGCTAGTGCAGAAAATTTAATACCGTACAAAGTTTCGAATATTTCAATTTATTCTTATTTTATACTTTTTATTGGCAAAATTTTATATGTTTTGTATATGTTTCAGAAATAAAGCAATTTCTCCCATGAATCAACTTTTACTTACACTGAGATTTTATGCAACTGAAAGTCATTTGATTTTAGCTGGGGATTTTTCCGGTGTCAGTAAGACAAGTGCACATAAAATTGTACATAGAGTAACTACTGCTATTGCTCGACTACGACCGAATTATGTAAAATTTCCAGTAACAGCGGATGCTATGAAACGTGAACAGATAAATTTTTTCAATATTGCTCGATTTCCAAAAGTTTTAGGAGCCTTGGATTGCGCTCATATTAAAATTCAATCACTTGGTAATTTTATGTTTGTCAATTCTCCACTTTGTAGAATCTAACAATTTCAAAAAGTGGAAATATCTAATTGCTTTATCTGTACAGGTGGGAATGATGCAGAAATTTTTAGAAATCGTAAAGAATACTTTTCTATGAACGTTTAAGCAGTATGTAATAAAGATTTGGAATTTATGGACATTGTAGCTCGATGGCCTGGATCAGCTCATGATAGTACTATTTTCAACAACTTACGAATACGAGCCTTGTTTGAAGCTGGTACATTTGGTGACGGATTATTGATAGGGGATACTGGCTATCCACTTCGTTAATATATTATGACACCGCTTCTCAATCCAAGAACACGCAATAAACAATTATATAACGAATCTCTAATAAGAACGCGAAACACCATTGAAAGAACTTTTGGTGTATGGAAAAGGCGATTTCCTATTTTAGCTCTGGGATCCAGATTTCAAAAAATGGATTCAATAATGGCAATGATAGTTGCAACTGCAATATTACATAATATTTGTCGAAATTCAGGAGAGCCATTACCACCAGATGATCCTCAAGTACAATTACCTGTGCCATGGGAACAGATCTTGGAGAAAGGAAGAATGCCAGAGGTACATAATGGACCAAATATCAGGTTACAAGGGAATCAAGTTCTACAATCACTAATCAATGGATACTTCAAAATGTATGTAAAAATATTTTATTTTTCTTTTTTTATATTAATTAGCAGGTAGATAAATAAACTGTTGTTGTAATTTTAGGTTGCTGCAATAATACAGGATGACGTACGTGAATATGTTATACATTGTCTTGAAATTCAACATAAATTTGTTTGGCATAATTATAGTATACTTTTTCTTTTTTTTGATTGTTGTGATTGTTTATAAAAAATGGAAAAATAAAATTTTTTTCCTATGCATAATAATACTTTTAAGTACAAATAAGTGTCAATCGAAATTAGCAAAACTATACAAAAAATAAAGCAATTATATGTAACAGACTTCAAAAATTTATTATAGTATAACACATGTACAGGAATGAATTATGAAAATTTTCTATTTGTAAAAAACATATTTTGTAATATTTCAGATTTTGTCAAACTACACTTCTTGAAATAATAAATATCTCAACAGGTTCAGTCCAGATGAAAATAACAAATTATATAAAAATATATATATATACATATATATTTCAAAGTTGATTCTTAATAATAAAGATGGAGATCATAAATTCTTTGCAACTACTAAATTAAATTTTTTTCTAACTACATTAATATTTAAAAAGGAATAAACTTTGAAATTAAAAAATTTGTTTAAACTTTAAAGTAGTATAGCTAGGCTGGTTCTGGAACTTATCGGTAATGTAGATTCCTACTTACCCTTTTAATATGCATACGTTTTCTATTGTTTATTATTTAACTTTCATTGTTAACCATTTTAGTTTATGCAAATTCCATCAACTGTCCACCCTTTTGGATATAGAATATGCAAATACTACCCCCTCCCACCACCCACTCACCTATGTAAAATAGATTGTTCTTAGTTAACCACCCCCCTCCCAACCACCCACTTTTTTCCTTTATATATATTTCCAATACTACCACCCACTTAGTATAAACCAGAAATTTCAAAAATCGTATAGAGAAGCGCGAGGGATTAAGCGTTCGCGAGATACCGCGCAGGCGTTGTAGGTAGTGGGAGTGGGTGGTGGTGGGTGGTGTGGTAAGGCCTAGTGCGCAGCAAAAGTGCGCGTACGATTACTGCGTTGAGTGAGTAAAAGTTTCATGCGTCAGACCTGTCTACCTGACTCTTGCAGCATACTTCACTGGTACTACAGCACCATAGGGATAAATGTATTGTTCAAAAATATGTAAGCAAGTTTCAACTTGTCGACATCCACTGTCACAAGAATACATCTTATTAAGTTTAAAAATATTAATGTAAAAAAGTTTATATATATAACGTTTCTTAAAGTTGACTTGAATTTTCTACAAAGTAAATTCAACTTTTCCAAATATTAACTTTAATACTCTGTCTACTAATGTGACAGTTA
The DNA here is from genome assembly GCA_032872505.1 of Leptopilina syphax. Lineage (NCBI taxonomy): Eukaryota > Metazoa > Arthropoda > Insecta > Hymenoptera > Figitidae > Leptopilina > Leptopilina syphax. The sequence goes on along the minus strand of CM065477.1, from coordinate 31,910,255 downwards.
CCATCTAAAATCTTCTACTTGAGTTGTTGGAAAGAAATTGACTAATGACACTTTTGCATCTACAGTTCATGCTTACACAGAATTCTTTAAAAACGGTTACAGTCATAAGCTTCTGCACTAGCAGAAGTTATATGTCATAGTTAACTTTAACTTCCTAAAAGTTAATCTTAACTTTTTCAATAATGCATAGAGAAAAATGGAGTATTCAACAAACTATCTGGAGGGACAAATAGACTATATTTGAGGTTAAATGTTTTGTAACCATCTCGGAGGGATAAATAGATACTTTAATGATCAAGTTGACTATCTCGGAGGAAAAAGTTAACTATCTAGAGAATCAGGCTAACACTTAAAACCTAACCCTCTAACTTTGGCTATCCAGTTTTCTCAGTGTTAAGGAGCAGAGAGAATTCCTTGTAAACAACATATATACACCGAAAAAAATTCTTGTGAAATTTACAGGATTTCCTGCGCCATCTATGAGCCACGGTTGTAGTATCCACAAACGGCTGAGTTTGGGGAATACACAAACTAAACTATGTGTGTGTCAGAAACTGCAACAGACGAGCTGTAGGCTTTCTTGGTGCTATTACAGATTGATTTGTGCTACACCCAAACCAGCTTGTTGGAAACACTACACTGAAAGAAATGCTTTGACATTATCAACAATAAAAGTTTGGTTAGGAAATTCTTAGTAATCTATTAAATCCTCACAATGTCAATAAAACTATGTTATCAATTCACTGAGTTAGAATGCTAGAGTGTAAGGACTGTAATCGTTCCAGTAAGAAGTAAGGAATTGAGAAGAATTGGACATTTTTAACTTTTTACAGAAAATGTTAAATTATCAATTTTTTTGAATTCCGTTTCTGTCCAATTCCTATGTATTCCTTTTTGAGGCAAAGATTTCTTGAATGTGAATTCCAATCAATTCCGTTTTAATATTTCTTTAATTTTTGAATTTTTGTGAATTCCGAAATACTGTGTGATACTCGGTAAGTTCAATTCCTGTCTATTCCGTTTTAATATTTTGTAATTTTTTAATTCCTTTGAAGTTTGCAACACTTTGAGATAAGTGCTTTTAAAATTCGGAAGTCATAGTACAGTTTAAATAGCTGAGCGGACAAGCTGTTTGTCTCCGACAATGAAGCTTGAGGGTTCAAATCTTCGAACAGTCAAATTTTTTTTCCGCTTAAAATATTAAAAAGGTATTCAAAAGAATAAACTTAGCTTCTTTTCGGCTTCTCCAAATAAAAATGAAAAGAATTGGTCACAAACGGAATTCAAAAGAATTAAAAATTTCGAATTCTTATTAATTCCTTACTTCTTACTGGGTTTTTAATTAACTCAGAATAAGCATGATAACCTCAAAATGTACACTGAGGGACCTTTGGAACTGTATCGGAACAACATATGTGACAGCGTCTCCACTACAGTTTTGGTGCGCTGCCATACAATTTTTGGTGTGTGACTGTCCAAAATGTTGGTGAGCAGCTTACTAAAGTAGTGGGGATACCGCCATTGGTTTGCAGCTTAACAACTTTAGGGCAGTCACGCGCTCAAAAGTGTACCGCAGCAACCCAAAAGTATAGTCTTATAGCGTTCCACCAAAATAGTCAGTAGCAGCCTATCGAAAGTCTGCTGCTGACCCAAAGCTTTCTCAGTGTAGAATGTATTTTACATGAATTCATATTTTTAAATTTTTAAAAGAAATTCAATTTTTTCAGTTTAAATTTATTAACTTGTAATTTAAATTTCATATGTATCCTCACGAGGTAAAAAGAACCTTACGTTCAAAAAAAATTAAGTCTTAGTTATTGTTTGGTTTCTCAAAATTTAAACTAAAATTGCTTTATGCCTTTTTTGTATGATACATATATATTACAATAGTTACACACTTTCTACAAATTCCGAGAGAAAAAGGAAACATCTGCAAATCATAAAAGTGTAATGATTTAAAAACTATATTACCTATGTACAAAAGTTTTCAAACACATGTTATCTTAGGATTTTATACCTTCTTTACTTAAGCTGCTAAAACCCATTAAAGGCACGTAAACTTAAGATAAAAATCAACCTAATAAAAAGATTAACCACTCGAGACCCAGGTAATAACTGCAGGGTTTTGCATCCGCAAATGAAACTCGCCATTTTTACCTTCGTGGGTTTTTCCAAAATTTTCGGGTTGTTTCGGTACACATCGGAACTCTTGTAATTCCGATCTAGGTATATACCTCAACTTGCCTTCAGCAAAATATGAAAGACACTTACTTTTCGGCAATTGACTTGTACGGTTCGTGCACAAGTCTTCACAAAATGTATCACATAAACCTTTTGGTTAATTTTTATGTATAAATTACAGTATGCATTTTATTTAATAAATACAGTTGTTCAGTAATTTAAATTACTTTCAAGTCTTTTATTGAATTACAACCTTAATTCAATTTTAAAAACAACTACACACAACATTTTGGTCCTTCGAGCCGGATTTCTTACAGTGAAAAGTAAATTTGTGAATAATTGTTCCGGAAACTGCAAGATATTTCGTTGAAAATTATATCAATAATATTTCAAATGATGTTATACATATATATGTATATAAATTCACTAGTGATATCAAAATTAGTGATCAAATAAGTGTTTGATGATTTCAAAATCTTGCACAAATACAAGTGAATATCAAGCTGTTTTAGTAATTCCAAAACTAAAATTCTGCAAATTAAAATAAACTTTCATATGAACACATGTGCTTTGTGAAATTGCAAGCATTTGATCATTAAAATTATAATGTTCAAATTGAGTACATATGAACTGTGACTTTTAAATAACTAATCAGTTATTCAGTGAGAAAATTAAAGGAGTTTTTAATACCTTTAAACAACTGAAAATTTTTAGTGAACCTTTAATGACAATTAGTGAGTGAAACCCTGAACGTTTTTTACGGTTTCTATAGGGACATTTAAAAAAGACAATTTCATAAGAATTACAATTTCTTGAAAATGGATTAACAAATTTTCATCGAAGAAACCAGCAGGATTCCAAGAGGAGGTGAACATCACTACATCAGGTCAAAGGAAAGGTGAATCTTCAAATCCATTCCAATTGAAGAAATATTTCATTATCATCAATCGGCTGACTTCGAAGTAGTAAGTCTAGTGGTTTACCAATATTACTAATCCTTTTTTTACATTTTCATATGTTATCTCTATATGTCAAGTGTTAATGTTCGGAATTAAGAGTGAGATATAAATTTTCAATTATGGCGTTGACTCTTGAACAATTAAAAATTAAACGCGGTAGTATAAAAGCATCGGTGACGAAATTTAAAACTGCGTTGCGAAAAATAAACGATGATACTGATTTATTTTCATTAGATTTAGAAGGTCGCTTGAGCAGACATAACCCCTTATGGGAAGAATTTAATAATATTCAAAAACAAATAGAAGAGTTATTACCTGGCGAGGAAAACAAGCAAATTCATGAAACAGAACGTTTAACCTTTGAAGATCGGTTTTATGAAATTAGCGGGTTAGCAAAAAAATTTCTTCAAAGACTTGAATTATCGACAAGGTCCGTACAATCTTCCTCGCGTACAAATTCAGTTCAAAATTTAGAATCCAATGAAATACCAACTCAAAGACGGACGCACTTCCTTCTCATTTCCAACTGCCAAAAATTGAGACACCTGTTTTTCATGGTACATTTGACACATAGCTTGCATTTTATGATTCTTTTAAGTCGATGTGCCATGATAATCAGGATATTCCAAATATCAGTAAATTTATGTATTTAAGAGCATGTTTGAGAGATGAAGCAGCCGAAGTCATTGCGTCGCTAGAAACAACTGCTGATAATTATTTGATTGCTTGGGAACTTTTAAAGAATCGTTATGATAATCGCAAGTTCATTGTAGAAAATCATATTAAAACTTTATTTGAACTTCCTGCACTTTCAAAGGAATTTACAGCACGCACATTGCTTGATAATTTACAAAAACATCGTAGAGCATTAAAGGCATTAAATCAACCTGTTGAACAATGGGACAGTTTAATTGTTTATTTAATCAAACTAAAGTTCAATAATTATATACGCGAAAGATAGGAAGAAGCCACGGGAACGACTATTCATGTGCTCAATTTCTAAACATGTCTACCCAAGAACGTTATGATTTTGTTAAAAAGGCTGCAATTTGTCATAATTGTTTTTTACAAAATCATCGCACAATCGACTGTCAAAAACAGCCGTGTCAAAAATGTAAAAAAAGACATAATACACTTTTACACTTTGAACCCAAAATTCAAACAGAAACAAATTCCAACACCACAGAGTCATGTACAACAGCTGTTACATTTCAACCTAAAAGTCCATCTCATATAATTTTAGGAACAGCAGTAGTTGAACTTTTAGATAAAAATGGTCAATATCATAAATGTAGGGCTCTTCTCGATTGTTGCTCACAATGTAATTCAATTACTGATAAATTTGCTACAATTCTCGGACTGTGTAAAAAACCAGTCAATTTTCAACTCAATGGTGTAGAGAATTTACAAACAAAAATTAAATACTCTACATCAACCACGATTAAATCTCGTTTCAGCAACATCAAGCGTGAAATGTCATTTCTTGTTTTCTCAGAGATTTCTAGTCAAATGCCTTCCATATCAATTGAAAAGAAATCATTTCAAATTCCAAGCCATGTTTCTCTTGCCGATCCAGAATTTCATATGCCAGCCGAAATAGATATTTTAATAGGAGCTGAATTTTATTATGAACTTTTAGGTTCCGGTCAAATTAAAGTACCAGGACAAACGGCTATTTTGCAAGAAACTAAGTTAGGTTGGATTGTCGCAGGTCGCTACACAAATCCAAATGTTAGTAACTCCAATCCTATTCAAACTTCATGTAATTTAATTAAATTTCAAGATTTACCAATTTTGTGGGAATTAGAACCAGACGATTCTTCAAAAATACGTTCGAAAGAAGAAGAAATGTGTGAAGCACATTATTCTCAGAACGTTTCGCGAGATGAAAAGGGGTATACAGTAAAACTTCCTTTTAATGGAAAAGAAAATGATCTGGGAAATTCTCGAAATTCAGCCCTATATAGATTCCATGCATTAGAGAAAAAGTTTGCGAAAAAGCCAGAATTTAAAAAACAATACGTTGAATGTATTGAAAGTTATTTCGATGAAGGACATATCGAAGAAATTATTGACGATGAAAATAGTGAGGGGGGATATTATTTACCACATCACGCGGTATTCAAAGAAAATAGCCTTTCTTCTAGCACAAGAGTAGTTTTTGATGGTTCAACAGAAACGTCAACCGGACTCTCTTTAAATGACACTCTATTGGTTGGACCCGTTATACAGGATAATCTTGTATCTATTTTAACTAGATTTCGTTTATTTAAATATGTGCTTACAGCAGATATTCAGCAGATGTATAGACAAATTCGAGTAAGTCCCGAAGATTACCTCTTTGAAAAAATTCTGTGGCGTTCGGATCCATCCGAACCCATAAAAATATTTGCATTAAATAGAGTAACATTTGGTACAGCCTGTGCTCCATTTTTAGCAATTCGTACATTAGCTCAACTCGCTTCAGATGAAAGTGAATCATATCCTGAAGCGGCAAGGGTATTAAAAAATGATTTTTATGTCGACGATATGTTGTCAGGATCTCAAACATTTGAAGATGCTATGAAACTTAGAGATGAATTAATACAACTTCTTTCCAAGGGTGGGTTTAATTTACGCAAATGGGAGTCAAATGATCCCAATTTGATCAAAGATCTGTCCTCTGAATCTTCCGATTCCCTACAAACGTTAGATCATTCAGAAATAGTAAAAACGTTAGGATTACATTGGGATGCAAAGTCCGATTCTATTTTGTATACCACGAAGTTGTCAGATTTAAAGGGACCCATAACACGACGTTGTATTTTAGCCGAAATCGCAAAATTATTCGATCCTCTCGGTTTAGTACAACCAGTTATTATAATTGGCAAAATTTTAATTCAAGAATTATGGAAAACAAAACTTGCATGGGATGATCCTGTTTCACCTGAAATTCAAAGGGCGTGGCTCCAATACACTAATGACCTCCCATTGTTAAATAAATTTCAATTTAACAGATGACTAATGACCTTCCATTGTTAAATAAATTTCAATTTAACAGATGTATTGTAATGAAAGGTGCAACAGAATTTCAACTCCATGGATTTTGTGATGCCAGTGAAAAGGCATATGGAGCTTGTCTATATCTTCGATCATCCGATAATAAAGGCAATCATGAATCTGCTCTAATTTGCTCAAAATCACGTGTTGCTCCAATAAAAACTGAAACTCTTCCAAGATTAGAATTGTGCGGTGTGCCACAGTGTTAGTCGATTTAGTTAATGCTACAAGCCATGCATTACAAATGCAATTTTCTAAAATTTGTTTATGGTCAGATTCGACAATTGTTTTGAATTGGATAAACACTTCTCCCCATACACTCAAAACATTTGTCGCTAATCGGGTCTCTAAAATACAAAAAAATACAGAACCTACACAATGGCGTCACGTTGCTACATCTGACAATCCAGCTGACCTTATTTCACGAGGTCAACGACCTCACGACCTTTTAAACAACAATTTCTGGTCCCAAGGTCCCTCTTGGTTGAGTGAAGATGAGAATATGTGGCCGCAATTGCATGTTGAGAATTGCAATATTCCAGAAGTTCGGAAAAGTAAGCCAATTTGTTCATTAAAAATTACTCAAGGACAATTTAACATTTTGGTTAAATTTACCACATTTCACAAATTGCAGGTTGTAATAGCTCTTTGTTTTCGTTTCTTTAACAATTTAAAAAAATCAAATAAATTAGAAAGAGATGTTGGACAATTAACTATTGCAGAACTCAATAAAGCAAAACATACAATTTTAAAAATGACACAAGCTCAAACCTTTACCGACGAATTAATATCTTTAAAACGTAACGGGACAGTCGACTCGAAAAGTAGTCTCTTTAAATTGAACCCTTTCCTAGACCAGGATCTTATTAAGGTGGGGGGAAGACTCGAACACGCAAACATACCTGATACACAAAAACATTCTAACCGTTTTACCAAAACATCACAACGTCACAAGAATAATCATTCGCGATGAACATTTAAAACGACACCATGCTGGTGCTCAATCAACCTTATACGGGGTGCGCGAATTTTACTGGATTATTAATGGACGCAACACTACGAGACATATTATCAGACAATGTGTTAAATGTTTTCGAGCGAAACCTCCAGAGACATGGTATTTGATGGGAAATTTACCTAAAGATCGTGTGTCTTTTACGACACCTTTTACTCACGTAGGGGTGGATTACTGCGGACCTTTTCATATAAAAGAACACCGTCATAGAAATAGAACTAAGGTAAAAACTTATATTTCAGTATTTGTTTGTTTGGCCACAAAAGCTGTCCATTTAGAACTTGCAAGTGATTTAACAACAGATTCGTATTGCATGCTTAACGCGTTTTTTTTCTCGTCGCGGTGTTGCAAATTCAATTTCATCTGATAATGCTACCAATTTTGTTGGAGCAAATAATGAAATAAAAGATCTCTTTAATGTTCTTCGTGCTCATGAAGAAAGTAAAGAAGTTCAAAATTATTTGTCAAAAAAGGAAGTTACTTGGCATTTTATACCACCTCGAGCCCCACATTTCGGTGGTCTCTGGGAAGCTGCAGTAAAATCTTTTAAGGTTAACTTTGTACGCACTGCAGGCAACTCACTCTTAACGTATGAACAACTTCACACGTATGTAGTAGAGATTGAATCAATCCTGAATTCCCGTCCTCTTACTCCTTTATCATCAGATCCAAACGATTTTCTCCCTTTAACACCTGGTCATTTTTTAATTGGTAAACCAATGACTAGCTTACCACAATCAGACTTGCGCAACGTTCCAGCACATAGGTTAAATTGTTGGCAGACCGCTCAACAAATGAGACAACATTTTTGGAACCGATGGTATAAGGAACACCTTAACGAACTAATTTCCAGGAGTAAATGGCGAACTGTCACAGATCAAAGTACCATTAAACTTGGTACACTGGTGGTCATCAAGGAAGACAATATGCCCCCAATGGCATGGAAGTTGGCGCGTATAATCGCAACCCACCCAGGAAAGGATGGTGTTATTCGTACAGTTACTGTGCAAAGTGCAAATAGTGCTTACAAACGACCATTAACATCAGTTTTTCCACTTCCAATAGACAATAAAATTTGAATGAATGTGAACTGATATCTATAGACTTTAATATTTTAACTTGTTAAATTTTAAATTGTTTTAAAGATTACAATTATTATCCCTTTTATTGAACTTAGGCAGTTCAAGGGGGCCGGCATGTTTGGTTTCTCAAAATTTAAACTAAAATTGCTTTATGCCTTTTTTTGTATGATACATATATATTACAATAGTTACACACTTTCTACAAATTCCGAGAGAAAAAGGAAACATCTGCAAATCATAAAATTGTAATGATTTAAAAACTATATTACCTATGTACAAAAGTTTTGAAACACATGTTATCTTAGGATTTTATACCTTCTTTACTTAAGCTGCTAAAACCCATTAAAGGCACGTAAACTTAAGATAAAAATCAACCTAATAAAAAGATTAACCACTCGAGACCCAGGTAATAACTGCAGGGTTTTGCATCCGCAAATGAAACTCGCCATTTTTACCTTCGTGGGTTTTTCCAAAATTTTCGGGTTGTTTCGGTACACATCGGAACTCTTGTAATTCCAATCTAGGTATATACCTCAACTTGCCTTCAGCAAAATATGAAAGACACTTACTTTTCGGCAATTGACTTGTACGGTTCGTGCACAAGTCTTCACAAAATGTATCACATAAACCTTTTGGTTAATTTTTATGTATAAATTACAGTATGCATTTTATTTAATAAATACAGTTGTTCAGTAATTTAAATTACTTTCAAGTCTTTTATTGAATTACAACCTTAATTCAATTTTAAAAACAACTACACACAACAGTTATTACCACAATTCTATATAGTTTTTCAGTTGTTTTTTCATATACAAAAGTGAAAAATTGTTTTTACTTATACATTTTTTTATTCTTAACGGTAAAACTTTTGTCAATTTGAAGTTTTCTACATACAGATAGAAGGCACTTCAAAAAATCAGTCCCTCTGTATTTTCGTCTACTACCTTACATGTCATTCACATACTTTTGTTTTGACTTTAACAGAGCCAAAATAGACAAATATATCTTGAGCAATGCGTAGTCTTTGCAGAACTCCATCCTTAATATGAAACGAGTAGATATGCAAATTAGGTAAAGAGAGACAGTCTAATGTTGCTTATCCTCGAAAGAGAAAGAAAGCAATAGCGTTAGATTTTCTGCGTTATAAACAGATACCGATTTATGTTATTTCTATTTGGAAAGAGGAAGAAAGCAATAGCGTTAGATTTTCTGCGTTATAAACAGGGATCGATTTATGTTATTTATTTAGAAAGAAGAAGACAGAAAGATATTTGAAAGATATATATATATATATATATATATATATATATATATATATATATATATATAAAAAGAAACGAAAGGCCTGCTCGAGTACCTGGCCTATTGTTTGAAGGGTTTTTTTAACCAGTAGGCAGTCTATTGAGTGACCAGTGACCAGAGAGAGAGAGAGAAAGAGAGTTGCATTGGTAGTCTATTTTATACTTGAGTACTGTAAAAAATTTAGGGAGTTAACGGACTCGGCAGTTTGGAGTGAAATTTTCGAGTTAAAATCAACTCCAAAAGGGAGTTAATTTCTAACTCCCTTCATTCAACACCCGCGCGAGTTATTTTTTCATTGGGGAGTTAGCATTTGGGTGTGAAGTTTTAACTCTCTTTATTTAACTCCCCTGGCATTAACTCCCCAATGAGTGCAACTTTTATAGAATCCCCTGGGGAGTTAAAATTTAACTCTCCTATTTTACAGTGTAGTAATAGTTTATTAACAGATTTTTGCATTATATAATACAGAAAAATAAAAGTGCAATGTGAAGAACACTTTTTTTCTCTTTTCAAAATTAAAAGACGAAAAAAATTTTTGTGATTAAAAATAAGGATAAGGAGGTAAATTTTATAAAAATTGTGTAAAATACTACTTTTTAGTGATATAAAATGATTTTTCTTTTTTGTAATTAAGAAATGCAAGTAATAAATTAACAACTTTCCCGTCTAAGTCACTAACATTATCTACTTTTTCAACAATTAAACTTGTAAAGAAATTTAAATAACTATCTAGAATCATTTTAAAAATGCTTGATCTCGTCCTTGAGTTTGCCTTGTTTTATTAAAAAATTAATATAATTTCAGAAATACTTTACATGGTTTAATATTTTTTTAATAAATCTTAAACAAGTACCCAGTTTTTTATTATAAAAAAGTTTATGTTTTCTTAAACAAAAAAGGATATTTTTTATTTCAGTTCAAAATTAGAGTCTTGAAGGTAATAAACAGGTGCCATAATAATAAGGTGCTAGTTTCAGAATCATGTTTTTGACTTATTTTGAAAGTAATTTTGATTAGTAATTTTTAACATTAAATTCTTAAAAATTGGTAAAAATTTGAAGCTTAGAGTGACCATCTGTACTGTTAATTTCAAAGTATTTTTATAATAGTATTTAATGTCAAAATACTTATATAAATCTAAAAATTACTTAAGGGGGGAAACCACATTAGACGTCTGAAAAAATCGATTTTTCTTTTTTGCATAAATTGTTAGTTAAGGTATTCAAAAATAGGCTAACAAGGTTTTAAGAGCAAAATTCGAAGTCCTCTCTGTACTAGCGATGAACGGAGCGCGCTCCAGGTTACCGTAGATTAGTAGAATAAGCGTAGCACTTTTGAGACTAAGGAGAGCAGAAAGTCACGAAAAGAGGAATTATTAGACTTACATGCTACTTATGAAGCAAATGAAAGGATATATGAGGCATTTTACGTGAAATAACTTAAGTTAAAATTTCAACTTCTTGAAAAAAGTTGAAACTCGAGGAATTTGTTGTTCTATCAAGTAGAAATGTGACCCAAAAAATATTTTTGATTTTTTCGAAAAATTGGAGGGTGTAGAGGGGGGTCAATTTGACCAATTTTGACAACACCGGCTACTTTAGAATATGTTTCTGATAGGTTTTTTTGTCCTCTTTCCAATGGTATAATTTATTTGTTAATATTTTAAAAATTTACCCTAATTTTTGATAATTAATAATTAATTTTCAATTTCCCAAAAATCGGTCCGTTTTTTTAAATAAATTATTGCAAACGAAAACTGAGGTCTTTTCCTATCGGCATGTAAATTTTCAGAATGCCTTTTTATTGTTTTTGAGTTATTAAATTTCAAAGAATAAATTGCGTCCCGGGCGCCTCGTCTCACGCCGGTTACCACGCGGCTCAGTGCAACCGCGACGCAGCGCGCCGCAATTTATTCTTAAAAATTTAATAACTCAAAAACAAAAAAAGGGCATACTGAAAATTTACATGCCGATAGGAAAAAACCTCAGCTTTCGTTTACAATAATTTATTTTAAAAAAAACGGACCGATTTTTGAGAAATTGAAAATTAATTATTAATTATCAAAAATTAGGGTAAATTTTTAAAATATTAAAAAATAAAATGTACCATTAGAAAGAGGACGAAAAAACCTTTCAGAAACATATTCTAAAAAATTTTTCCCATTACAAGTATGTTCAGAAAAAATTCCCAAAGTAGCCGGTGTTGGCAAAATTAGTCAAATTGACCCCCTCTACCCCCTCAAATTTTTCGAAAAAATCAAAAATATTTTTTGGGTCACATTTCTACTTGATAGAACAACAAATTCCTCGAGTTTCAATTTTTTTCAAGAAGTTGAAATTTTAACTTAGGACATTTCATGTAAAATGCCTCATATATATAGTGTTGGAATAGCGGATTAAAGTGTAATCACTTTAAAAAAATTTTTTTGTATAAATATCAATTTTTGATACTATTTTTTTAAATGCGTTTTTCTCAAAACAGGATTTTTAAAGTTGCCGTGCAGTGTAGCTCAAAAAGTTATTGACCGATTTTAAAATGAAAAATTGGAAATTGTTTGTTATTAAATTTATTATTAAGTGAACTTAATTTGAAAAGAAAAAAAAATTTTAGTACCTTTTTTAAAATAAAAATGTTGCAAAAAAGTAGGCAAAAAATCAAATTTTTTTTTAAGTAGTGTCAATTTTTAATATTTTCACTTAAAAGTTAGTTCACTTAATAATAAAATATTTGTAAAATATGAATAAACTTGGTTTTTTGCTTTCGGACAAAATTTGTGGGCTCAGGACTGCACGGCAGTCATGAACTCCGGCGGAGCAGCTCTATATGCAATAGCTCCCAATTTGGAAGATTTTTTATATAAACGCTTATAAAAAATATGAGTTACAGTTAAATATATGAACAACATAGTGGAAATGTTTTATTTCATTCAAAAAAATTCTTACTTTAAAAAAAAAATTCGCGAAAAACGGCAAAAAACATTTTATATTGTAAATGTTTTGAAACAGACAATTTTTGTTTTAGCTTGATACTTTTTTAACTAGAAATGGCCAAGCATTGAAGTTAGGATAATACATAAAATTCTGTCATGTTTGGCTTTTTTTATTTACATATTTACTTGTAAATTTTAATGTTAAATAATATTAGCATTAATTAATACTATTAACATTAATTGTATTAAAATAAACTGAATGCTTATTTCAGCTTTATCCAAAGAACATTAAAACATGTAAAGTATTACCAAAATTATATTAATTTTATTAAACAAGACAAAGTCAAGAAATTTTTTAATGATTTTGGAAAGTTAATTAAATTTCACTTTTAAGTTTAATTTTTGAATACTTATTATATTGAGTTTTAGTGTCTTAGACGGGAAAAATGTTAATTAATACATTTTGCAAAATGAAAAAAATTATTTATAGCACTAAAATGTAGCATTTACATAATTTTTTTCAGATAGTGTACAATTAATTAAAATTGATTTAATAAATGTAATAAATCATTAATTAGAGAATAATTTAATCCCAACAAGAACATCTTTGATGTTTTAATATAATGGGTTTTGACCCAATAAGGAAAAAAAAAATTTTTTCCCAATAAGGGAAACTTTTTCAAAAAAAATTGTATTGTTAAAGTAATTTGGTGTTAAAGTTTTAGATCATTTTATTTTCATGTTATTATTACTTTGAAACAAATAAAGAAACCGCTGCCAAGTTGTATATTTTTTTATAATTTTGGTGCGCTCATTTCATAAACACTTTGCTTCCTCATAGAGATAATAATAATAATAGGAAAATATATGAATAACATTTTATAAATATGGTAAAAGTGATTTAATCTTGGGTCAATCAATGTACACACCATTAGAACTCGACTGTCGATGAACGGTTGTGCTCGGAGAGGTTTTCTACAGTTTCCCTCTTCTCTGGCGAGAAAACCCATTGACGGGTGGTCCAGGCGTAATGCGAGTACTCCTAATAAAGTCGTCTGTAGACGCAAATTAGGTTAATATATAGAAAAATTTCTAAAGTAGAATGGTTATGCTTAATCCAAAAAAGTATTTCTCGGGGACTCTTGTCGAAGTGCGTAAGGCCAATAGGGCAGGAGTATAAACAATAAAAAAAAGATTCAAAAATAGGTCAATCGAATCGTTTTATAATGCTCTACAAGTTGGTAACGATAATTTTAAGATTACTTCTACTTTTTTTAACAAAATTTTCAAAAAAATATTTTTTTCCAAAATTTATGATTTTTAAAAGTTTAATATCTGTGGTTAATATGGACGAAAAATGTTTAATTAGGACTCAAAAGATGCGTTTAAAAAAACTCTACAAAATTATGGAAAAACATTTATAGGTGTCCTAACATTTTTTTTAAAGTTATGGGGAAAAAACGTGTTTTTGGAAAATTAAAAATCCAAAAAAAATTTAGTTAAACTTTATTTATCTATCACAAAGTACGCTCTTTTATGTCCGCAACTCCTGAGGTCAAATAACATAAAGATCTATCAAAAAATCAAACTCGAAAAATTTTGGTATTACAATACTTCCTCTATGAGATAGTAATAATTAAGTAATTTTTTTTAATTAAAGCTTAAAGTCTATACTTTAATGATAAATAAAGGGATTGTTAAAAAATGAAATTTCAAAATTGTTATTAACAATTCTTTAAAAACAATTGAAAATTCAAGAATGTTCTCAATATTTTGGGAAAATTAAATTACCCTGTATTGATGTGCAAAACTCCAAGTATTAATTTAAAAAAAATTTCGCCTGCATTTTGGCAGAAAAATCTACACAATTTCTATAATATAGAAGGTTACTGATTTTTCTCTTTTTAAATTAATCCTTGGAGTTTGTACATAATTTTTCAAGTCATTTAATCAATATTTTATTTAGACATTTTTAAAAAATGATAATTTTCAATGTTTCACAAAAATTTTAATGACTTCTAAAATACTAAATGCTTTTTAATGATTTAAGGCTTATTTTAAAGGTGATTTTCTCCAGAATGAGAATTTTTTATAGGCATTAACGTGTAATTTTTTTATAGAAAATTCAATTCGTCAAACTTAGATTAAAAAAATTTTAAAAATTTTAAACAATCTTATTAACAGAAAAATAATTATTAAAATATAAACATATGTTTTTATTAAATTAATATTTAATGTAAAGTTACATTAAGGTTTTATTTTTTGTGTCAAAGGACCAGGAGTAGGCGCGCAACGCGCGCTCTTTTGGTTCTAGTAATATTAAAACAATGTAAACCAAAGCATCGTCGATGTAGAGGTTATGCATTGCTTAAGCAAAAGTTATTAATTGGGGGGCTCAACTTTACATTTTCTGTATAACTCACTTTTTGAATGCATGGTCCCATCCACCGCGTCAGGATACATGCACGGAAAAAAAAATTTCTTGTGAAAAACACAAGGTCTTTTGTAGAATATACGAATAGGTTAAGTTGTGCTTTATACAGGCGAATTGACACTGAAAGAAATTATTCGTGATTACTGTGATAATTCTGGCTAATACAACCATATTGCCATTCCATTTTGTTTGTTTCGAATACGTCTGCGCACAACGCTTTTAACAAACGCACCTAACATCCTGTTTCACACACGAAAGCTGGGTTTTTAATACTGACACTCAGTATGGTTGAATCAGACAGAAAACGGAATAGGCAAAACTAATATAAAAATTGTAGTAATACAAAGAGACAAATCACAGAGTTACATTTAAATATGATTGATATTGTCATTCATAAATTTTTTGAAACAGAATTATAATATAATAAATGTTTCCTCTGAATAACTTTGTCTGCCAAAGTAGTACTTATGTTTTTCAAAATTGTGTTTATTGTTATTATGATGCGTTTCGCTAAAATAAAAGAACCTTATTTTCAAGTTACTAAGAATTTCCTAACCAAACTTTTATTGTTGATAATGTCAAAGCATTTCTTTCAGTGTAGTGTTTCCAA